>CATLJY010000477.1:0-127670 GCA_949987705.1 Thereva unica | reverse complement strand
TGTCATGTAATTACCTTCTCCCGGAGAAGAAACTTAGAGCTGCAGGGTTATTATCTCAACGGCCAGGCCTTAGACCTTGTTGATCAAGGCTTGTTTCAAAAAGGAAACGTAAAAATGTAAAATAGTAATAAAAACGCACGTGCAGTTAGTATTTCAAGTTTATTCAATTTTAATGTACTTCAGTATTTGCAAACTTACAATCTAATCATGCAACTTATGTTAATATGTATCTAAATTGCTTGCTGCAGTGCCCTTGGTGTCGCTGGTTCGTCGTTCCAGTCCTGCGTCTCGGTGGTGCGCTGGATGTTTCCTTTAATGCTTGCTTAAATGTATTTCAAATGCAGGCAGAATTCCGGCCTTCCAATGAATGGTATGCACAGGAATTCACTGCGATTGTTTGAACTCTATAACTTCCTAACGACAAAAAAGCATGCAGAATTTGCCACCTTCCGCCAGTAAGCGGTGTGTAGAAGTTCACTGCTAATTTCTACGACTGTGAGCAGACAAATTCTGGCCTTCCATAAAATGGTATGCGCATGAATTTACTGCTATTATTTACTCTACGCAAGACAACAACTAAAACGAATAAATTGCAGGCAGAACCTTAGCCTTCCACAAAGTGGTGTGCTTATGCGTTCACTGCGCTTTATGAATATCAACACAACAAAACGTGCATGTAAAATTTTCCGGCTTCCACGTTGTGGTGTGCGTGAAAATTTCCCGCTTGCTATAAATTTTTTAATACCGCATGTAAAACTCTCACCTTCCTTCTGGTGCGGAGAGTTCCCTGCTTATCTGAAATTGAGAGGCCGAATAAGTATGCGTCCGCGCTTTTATGCCGGATTCATGGTTGCGGATGATTCGCGCCGCACTTATGTGCGCGCATACTTTTTGTATGAAAAATTGTACCTTTCTCAATTTTGGGAAATTTTTGGGATTTTTTTTTCTCTCTCAAAAAAAGTTGAACCAACTTCAACTTTTGTGCGGCGGATTATAAAAATTGTCAAAAAAATCATATGTTTTTGATGAAAATTGTCTGAAAAACTGTCAAATCATACAAAATGTGCGGCACACTATGACTACAACAATGAATCGAAGTTCAGCTGACTCTCTTTTTGGGAAATTTGTGCGACGCGACTCATCCGCAACGATGAATCCGGCATTATAGGCCAAGACTAACTGTATCCTTTAGGAAATTTTATTTCCTTGTCGCGAACTGCCTTATCGACAACGTAAATTATTAACTTTCTCCGAATTCTTGGGACAATTGTATAGTAATTATTTGTAATGTATTTAAAAATAATATTTTAATTTTTCTTTATATTTTTTCGACTGTTTTTTTCTTTTTTGTCGATTTTTATTGCAGGGATATTTTTATTCCTCTAAATGGCCACGAACAATTTCCCTTCTCCATTTTGTAAACAACTATTCTTATCTCGCTTTAATTTCATAGATTTATTTTCTCTTTCTTTCTCCTTAACCTTATGGAGAAATATTATTATTAAAATATCTTTTTCGATGTTTTTAATGTCACCATTAGAATCCGTGCGAAATTCTACATAAGTTTCATATGTCATTTTCATATGAAACATAAAGTTTGACGTTTCGTTGTCGGGCGAAGTTCTGTGTACGTCGCGAGTGATGTTTTAGTGTTTTTTACCTGTTTTTCCCTGATTTCCAGGTAAGTAAAGTAATGTGGTCGGTTTATTGTTTACTTGTGATAAGTTGTGTGTTGTAGGTGTGGGAAATTGTGTTTTTCTACGCAGTAGGAATTCTAGGAAGGCCTTACCGATGGAGCACTGAAATAAGTACTCATCTGGTAAGGGGTACCCCTTATTTTCTTGGTGCTAGATGAGCCCTTACAAACCCCATTACAAGAGAAGGCAGATGGTAAGGTAAGGTATGGTAGTCCAGAATTATACCCAAACAAGTGTAGTCCAAGGTGTAGTCCAGAATTATACCCAAACTTGCCCGATGACTCAAGGGAGCTTTCCTGGAGCTTTCATAAATTTTGTAGAAAAAAAGAAAACGGGCAATTATATTCGTCGACATAAAATGCGACATTAGCATACTCAATAGCCCGGCTCTCATTCGATACGGAGGACAAGCAGCTTTGGAGAAGTGGAGAATTTAGTTGGGGGACTGCTTAGGTAAAACCACTCTCGGGCTTGAAAAAAAAGCATTTGTAAAAGGTGAAAAAAATAAAAGCGTTTCGACACCGGATCACATATCCATAGGCGCCCATGAATATCTCTTTTTGCAATGTTCCATTTGCTGCCTTACTATACCCCTTACAGATGAGCAGTTATATAAGTACTCTAAGGTAAGTACTAAAGTAAGGCCTTACCTCCTATGACATCGTGTGTAAAAGTAAGCACTTCTGTAAAAGGAAGTGATAAGGCCTACCCCTTACCAGTAAGTGCTGATTTCAGTACTTCTGTAAGCTTACCGGTCCTACTGGGTAGTGTGAAAGTAGGTGGGTGAAAATGATAGGTTATATCCGTCATTTTCCACCTTAAATTGTTATTTTTCACCTGTAATGTGTGAAATGGACACATATTGTACAGGTGAAATGATATGTAGCACATATTGCGCAAGTGTTTTAACTTGGATGTGCTTTTTATGTGTTAATTGTTTGAATTCGGTTTTTTTACGTTCTGCGTGTAGTTGTTGTTGTTGTTTGTGACTTTCAATTATCTTTAATTTTATTAATTCTATTTGTCTTGTTTCAGATAAGTTTCGCAGGTAAGTATAATCTTCTAGTTGTTTTTAATATTTTATTAATAATTCGATTCATTTTTTAGGTTTTTAGGTAATGGGCAAATATCAACTTGCTATTGTTTGTAAGGCAAACAAACATAGCTAACTTGGTAAGTAATATTTTTTGGTAAACTTATATTATTTTGTTTTCAGGTTTTGTCTGTTTAATAATATTCTATATATGTGTTCTATATGTCTGTTTAATAATATTCTATAATTGATTAATAACTAAATTCAAATTTTATGTGTTGTGTTTTTTTGAACTGACATCCTATCCCCTTTCAGGTTTAGGTGTTCGGGCCAAACAAGGCTTTATAAAGAGAAGAGCCCAAAAATTCAATAACGTTCGCGCCACAAAAGCTCTTTCCTTTTCCCTTTAGAACATGAGTGCCCGATCTGGAACCCTATATTTCAGGTACGTAGCGGTAGTTTGGACTCAGTATAGAAGAAATTTCTCTTCCTCGTTCTGAGAAACCTTGCGCGATTTTTTCATCTTACTGCCCTACATGGACAGGCTCAAGAAATCGGGACTCATGCCGCTGTTACATATTAAATGTTTTACTCCTATTATTTATCAATTGCTTTTTTTCGAGCGGTTAAATCACAAAATTTTCCACTAAATTAAAAATCTCAGACCAGTACGCACCACACACTTCACTAAAAATAAACCGACGACTGCCGAGCTTGTTTCTCTTATGCATCGATAGTCTTTAAGTATAATAATCCAAAAGACGATTGTACATAACGAAAATGATCAGGTTCCGTCATATGCCGGTCCGTGTGAACAGCTCAGTACTCGGTCATTTAAACTTTTGGTCAAGTTTGGCCATCGTTAGCCCGTATGTGCGTATCTGTGAGCGTTCTATGGCTCGGACCACTATCTCGTCAAAGTGAAATTGAGAACCCGGATAGCAACTAAAACGCATACAGGGCAAACTCAACCAAAATACGATATAGATAAGCTAAAACGGGATGAAATAAGAGATGCCTACCAACATGGGAGCAAGTCAAAAGCTGCATAAAGTTGGCAGCAGAAGAGCCACTAGGCTGGGCCCCCAAAGAGACTAGAATTGATTGGTTTCACCAGGACTGTAGAGCCGCAATTAAAGAAAGAAACCAGAGCCACCAAGAGTACATCACAAGGCCAACAAGAGCAAGGATGGAAGTCTTCAAGGTGGGGAGATTATTTTCAGAACCTATTGAATCCTATCCCCATATAAACGAGAATGCACAGACAGAGGCATTTGCAATCCCCCAAGATAACATCTCAATAGAACCAGCAGCACTGGATGCGGGAAGCAGTAAAAAGGCAGAACAGCAACAAATCGCCTGGCGACGATGGAATTGCAGCTGAGCTGCTAAAGGAAAGAGGACTCCAACTATTACGAACCTTACACGAACTCATATGCAACATCTGTGAGGAAGAAGTTATACCAGAGGACTGGAAGAAAGCGATTATATGTCCAATATGCAAGACAGGATATACATTAATCTTCAAAAACTAGAAAGGCATTTCACTCCTCAGCACCACAAAAACCTTCACAATCCTCGTTAAAGAAAAACTAGAACAAATAGCGGAAGGCCTTATAGGAGAATATCAAGCTGGTTCTAGGACAAACAGGTCAACATCGGACCAGCTGCAAATTCTGGAGAAAACCTGGGAAGGGAAAGTAGATGTATACCAGAAATTTGTCGACTTTCAACAGGCATATGACTCAATAAATAGAGAGAGGCTATACGAGATCTTATAGGAAATAGGAGTCCCCTAAAAATTGGTACAACTGATCAAATGCGCCATAAATAGCTCACTGGCGAAAGTAAGGATCCAAAATGTTATAACAAAGGAGTTCAAAGTACGTCAAGGACTTAGACAAGGAGATGGGCTGGCCCCCATGCTTTTCAACCCGGCTCTAGAATGGATAATAAGGAAAACGTCAGTCCAGAGAAGTGCATCAATAGCTACACAGTCGGTACAATTACTTGGATATGCGGATGACGTAAACATCGTGGGAAGGTCCTTTTTGGCAGCAAAAGAAGTCTATGTCGAATTAAAAGAGGCGGCAAAGGACATAGGCCTGAAGATAAACGAAGAAAAAACGAAGGTGATGCAACAATCCAGAGCAGGAAGATTTAGAATAAGAAGAAATATAACCATCGACGAACACAATCTAGAAGTAGTCGATAAAACAGTCTACCTTGGGTCTACAATCACAATAAGAAACGAAGAAAAGGAGAAATAACCAGACGAATACTACTGGCTAATAGAGCCTTTTATGCCCAAAAACAAATCTTGCACTCAAGATTTGTGCACAGGAAAACGAAAGTCTCACTCTACAAAACAGTAATACGACCAGTACTGTGTTATGGTAGCGAGACTTGGACTATGACCCAGGACATAGAGGAACGAGTCAACAGGTTTGAGAGAAAAATTCTCAGATGCATAATAGGCCCAACCAAAGAGAATGGAATATGGCGAAGGAAATATAACGACGAGTTGTATGAAATTTTTGACAACCCACAACTCTCAACTTTAATAAAAATCAACAGACTGAGACTAGCCGGCCACGTAACCAGGAAGGAGGACAATCGTATCCCAAAACGGCTTATAGCCTCAGAAATTTCGGGAAGTAGGCCAGTAGATAGACCCAGGAGGAGATGGATAGACTGTGACGGCTGACGCAGAGGCAATGCTCAACATCCGGAACTGGAGACATGCTGCAAGGGACCGTCAAACTTGGAGAAATGCCCTAGAGGAGGCCAAGGCTCAATTTGGTCTGTAGTGCCATTGGATGGATGGAGCCCGTATGTGCTCCCAAGCGGCCAGTGTTCACTCTTTATAAGGCCATCTTCTCTTTTTACTTGGTTTACTGTATAATATGTGCATAATAACAAAGTTAAGGTCGCATAAAAATATCTCACTCGGGGCGTTACTAACGTAAAACCAAGTAAAAGTTTTTCTGACCATGTAATCTAATACACCATAAAAAAACCTTTCTCATTTCTTGCAATCTTCTGTCTTTCATCATAAAACAAAACCCAATTGCATAGAAATACTGTTAAAGAACAAACTTTCGCGTATTATAATACCGTACATAAAACAGAAAAGGTAAAAATAAATCCGATGTGAATATACACAGGCAATAAAATGTCAACTACTTATCTTATATTTCAACAGGGAGAATTCATTTTCTATTTCCTGTGATCAAGTGCTCACGTATTTTATTTCCTTTTGACCATTTTCACCAATCAATCGGCAATAAAAAACTGTAACAACAACGGTAAACATAATAAAAATAACAAAAGTTATCGATACCCAGCAGCTAAAAATTCATCTACTGGAATCACCTGTAGTAAACATTTATACCCTAAAAGTCCTATGGCATCTGGAATGTCCTGTGTAGGCAACGGAGAACTACCTATGTACGTGTGCTACCATCGATATCCCACCGCTGCCACCATACTGCTGTGCCACCATCGATCCCATCGCTGCCACCATACTACGGTGCCACCATACCGCTGCCACCATCACATCGCACATTCCATTACAAACCACTAAAAATACGAAAATAGGGGAAAAGGGACAAGATCGTAAAATTTTGCCAGACCATGAGAAATCCAGTGAAATAACGCATTCCTTCGTGTATCGGCAACACGAAAATGGGCTCCTTGCTGATTCGATAAGATCCTTGCGATTCCATCACATAACCCATCAGCTCTGAGCTGGAGCTGCTGGTAGGCTTAGTCAGAATTCTTCCCTGATAATGGATTTACGGGCCATACTGGATAATCGCCAGTAAGCCGTCGAAGATGTAGTGGAACGCCAGTTGCTTGTCATAAATTACGTTTTCATGCATGAGAGGGCATTTAGTGCGTCCTTGGGTGTTTTGCTACCTTCGGCTTCGGGAGAATAAATCCTCTTTGACCTCCTGGTCTTTCCGTAGTATGGGGCATGTTGATTCCGTGGGAGTGAGAGAGCTTATGACAGTTTCCAAATGCCTTCACTTGTAGAACGTCGCAATTCCGTTTTCCAGATACTCTCCACAACGTACTACGAAGCAACTGTGAAAGTGTAATCCTCTGTTTACCATGAAGTTTTCTAGATGATGATTATTTCTGCTTCAAGACACACCACCGACAGGTATACTCCGAATGCCTTATGCATTGCCTTCCGTCCCACCTGCCTATCTCTTGTCTACTAATCATGTTTTCTGTTTCATCATCTCCTTAACTTGGATTCAATTTGCAGACTTCTTCCATTTCCTTCCTTCCTTGTTATTTTATGGTTTTTTAAGGATTTCTTACGGGGGGGACGAAAGTAGGTACATATAAGGTGACTGCGGTGCCAAATGTGGCTCAAGCGATACTGGATAGGGGCAAATATACACGTGTGTGTTTAAGTTTCGTACTGACTTGTGTTCGGAGTAAACATCACCCCCATAATGAGTTCTGCATACACAAAACCGGTGAAAGGAAGATGGAAGGGCGGCTGGAAGAATCCTTAGTAGAAACAGAATGATATCTTTTGGTTTTCCCTTAAGGTAGACAAAATATATTCCGATTACTTTAAAAGCCCAATTCCATCATGATGATATATATTTACGTAAGTATATACACACAAACACTTACAGAGAGGATTTGACAATTTTCATATTTTCATATTTCATAACAGGAAGAATGAAGATATAAAGATATAAAATTGCGCAAAAAATAAGTTCTCTACTTTTGTGTTCCCGGGAATTGTTTACAATTTTCTATAAGATGCTAGAATTGAAAGACAAAGCTTCCAATTACCATAGGAGGATGAGATAATAGAAATTGTAGATGGAAGAAGCTTCTTTTAGTAGAATTGTTTTGTTTTGCATATTTAAATTTAGGTATGTGGAGGTTACGTTTAATGTCAGGTAGGAGTTCACTATTGTAAGAACTTCGCATAAATTTGAGTTATACTTAGGGATAAAGAATCGGTGAAAAGTACTCGATTAAATAATCATGACTAGAATCAAAAGAAAACTACTCAATGAGTACTTTTTACTCGTTCAAAAGTAGATATACTCGATTTCTTTAAAATCGATGGGTACTTTTTTGACATTTCTGTGACCTGCCTTAGCAAATGCATTACTCGATTTTCTGCTGCGACAGATTACAAATACATGTAGGGAATTTAAAGCCAAAAAACACCAATTATTGTTGTTCAAAAATGTTTATTTAATATTTGGTTATCGCCAGACGACTTGCCGGCTCCACGTTCACTTTCGACTGTGTCTTGTACCCGTTGGAGATTCGGTTACTCCTTTTGCGTTCCCACATCCGGCCGTCCTGTTGTTTCGTCTGCCTCAGATGAACTCGACGCTGCTTCGACTGAGGAGGACCTCAGGTTCGGTTTCTTCCTCGCTTTCCTCGCTGACCCACTTCTTCATTTCGTCGGCGCTAGTCGTCGTTCTTGCCGGCCCTTCGCCTTTGCTAATTTTTTCCACAGGATATCTGTCGAAAACCTTTGATGCCACCACTCGGTAAGGGCTTAAGAATTTGGGCCTTATTTTGAGTCCTACTCCAAACTGAATCCTTGCTATGGCTACGAGGTCGCCTACTGCATATTCGGGTGCCCGTTTCTTCCTGTTGAATTGTTTCTGGTTTTCCTCCTGTATGTGGATAATTGCTTCTTTAGCCCTCCTTCTACACTCGTTTCTATCATCTTCAAATTTCCTGGCATATTGTTCTTCTATTATTTCCAACTCTGTCAAATCCGTTCCAGTCTTCATTCTAGTACCAAATAATAACTCGAAAGGAGTTGTTTGGATAGCGCGATGAAAAGTATTATTCAACACCGTTTGTAGCCGGGCGACATGCATGAACCACTTCTCAGGATTCTCAAAAGACAGTTTAGTCAACGCTGCTATAACCACTGAACGAAGTCACTCTATCTGTCCATTACCGCGAGGTATGCCTGCAGTTATGAAATGAAGCTTAGTATCATGCTCCTTGCAATACTGGCGAAAGTTGTTGGAGGTAAAAGCGCCTCCTTTATCCGCGATTATTCTTTCTGGGAAACCAAATGTGCTCGCTACAAATTCACATTTTTTTATCACTTCATCTGTACTTAAAGTCTTTTTTGGGAACAACCATCAAAATTTCGAAAAACCATCGACCAAAGCAAAGATATATCGGTAATCTTTCTTTGTAGTGGACAACGGTCCCAGATGATCACAGTGGAATGTCTCGAACGGTCGTTCGCCTTTGGGTATCGGATGTAGGGTTGCCTTTGTTTTGCCATATTTTCTTTCCGTCAAGATACTTTTTTAGGCTGCTTACACACCAAACTCGACATCGACACGACATTACAAAACGTCCATCGACAAAAAAATTTTTGTCGAATCTTCGTACACACCAAATTCGACACCTAATGAACAAGAAGTTCATGTCGTGTCATGTTGAATTCAGTGTGTACGGAGATTCGGCAAGAAGATGTCATCGGATTCAGAAGATGAAATTTTCGTTATGCTTGCGTGTCAAAAATTATTTTTTAAAAATATGGAAAGGCAATTTCGGGTTGATCCTTTTTTAAAAGAAAGGGAAGAAAAAAATGTGATAATTGAAAAAATTCAAAAATATAGGAATTACCCTGTCCATAAACTTATACGATAAATTGTTAAATATGGTGCACGAAACAAATTACCGGAAAAGTGTAACCACAAATGAAAAACTTTTTGTTACATTGAGGTGAGTAATTGTACGTTTTATTTATATAATATATACATTTTTACAGTTGAGTCCTTGAACTGGACTGCTTTGATGATTCCTGTGGAGAGATTTGTGAAACTCCATTGTATATTTGGGTCCAAAATGGTTGACTATTTTATAAATACTGTGTCGACTGTGCGTTGTCCTGCTCATCAAGCAAATCCATTAGGAGCTTGTTAACTTCTCTTTTAAATCTTCTCAAATAAGGTTCACTGAGTTTATTCATGTCGGGAACGAGTCCTTTGCAAAATGTCAAATTTGGATTATCTTCTTTATTAGTGCGTGAACGTAAAAATGCGATCATAGGATCTGCAATTTTATCAGCCGCTGTAGCCTTAACGGTTTTTTTATGAGGAACAGAATCAGAAGCACAGTCATCATTAGCCGGAGTTGAAGAATGCTGTGAAAGTTCTAGAACCTCTATTTGATCAGTATTAGAGTTGGATCCGCCTGTTTCAGGAGTTAACGGAAGACTAATGACCATATTAGTTTCTGTATTTTTATGTTGATGCATAAAATCACGCAGAAATCCCATGGCGTCTTCAAGATACCACTTTTTTTTCTTTTTCGCAGAAGATCCTGATGCTGTTGTCTTTTCGCGTAGACATCGCCCGTAAGAGCTCCGCAAATTGATCCACTTTGCTCTGCAATCCTGAACTGAAAATTTTAATGCAAAAATATTAAATTTAATTTAATTGGAAATTTTTTGTTATTTTTTTAGGTAGCAACTGGGGAATCATTTACATCTCTACATCATCAGTTTCTACTAGGAGTGTCGACTATACAAAAATTTGTTCCAGAAGTTTGTCAGGCTATTTGGGAAGTATTGTGTCCCATTTATATGCAAACACCAAACAGTCAGACATGGGCAACTATTGCCAAACGCTGGCTCCGAATATTTCAATTATAAAAATTATCATTCCATAGTTCTCCAAGCCGTTGCAGATGCTAAGGTAACTTTATCTGCGTAGATGTTGGTGACTATGGAAGAAATGGAGATAGTAGCGTCTTCAATGAAAGTTTATTTGGAAAAGCATTTAAAAACGGAAACCTTCAAATTCCTTCACCAGCTCAATTAGAAAACAAACAAAACAGTTTTCAATTTCCTTACATTCTCGTCGTAGTCCAGTCAAATTAGAGGTTTGACTGGAAGATAATTCGGAAGTTGCTGAAAATTGGAACAGCCTATATATTTTTTGAACGGAGTCACTCAGATTGCTGTGATTTATACCAAATTAAAGAATACACATTTACCTAAAAGATGAGCCTAATTAGGCTACTTTATGACAATTACTTTAGGAGTTATTCCAATTTCAGTAAATTTAAAAAAAACAAAATTTTTTCCCTAATCACCCTGTATCTTAGTGGATAGTGGAGATAGCCGCCCTCTGTAGAACAATTTTTTTCTCCAAAAATATCCAGGAATCACCCCTGAAAATATTAGCCGCCTACTCAGAGCCGGCGCTTTGTTTTTTTGCGCCCGGTGCAGTATGCCATATTGCGCCCCATCCACTGATTCTCGCTACACGGGATCTTTTGCTTCTCATTTCGTTTATTTACCTATTTTAACAAATCACGAAACCTGAAGTCCCAATAAACAGCTGTACACAATACAACCGTCATCCATCAAGTACCATCAGAATAACTTTTTCCTTTGGGTGAGTTGATATGACGCTTTTTAAAGAATTTTCAAAAGCGCTCCAGAGCAGTAAACATTTTTCCTTCACTCGGTGGATTTTGCCCCTCAATTTTAAGTTCTGATTCACGAAGACGAATGTCTGTTTCTTCACTTTTTGGGTAAAAACTTACAAGGACAGAAATTTTATAAAAATCTGGAAGTTAAAATCTCGGGTAAGTTCATGCACAAGGGGAAGTAGAATTTCCCCACTTTTTCTTACATGACAAAGTACAGGGACAGAAATTCGTGAATTTCTGGCGCCCGACAACAAAGGTACGGGTTGTCATTAGACTATATCGGGAGACTGACTCATACAATCGGAGGCCATGTCAAGGCAGACATCGCACTTCCACCCGAGATGACCGCTTGATTGTCAGAAAAGTGTTGAAAGATCGCTTTTCCACTGCTACTGAAGCTCGTACGCGTCTGTTTGAGGTCAGAAATGTTAGTGCAAGTGAAAGTACGATAAGAAGAAGAGTGACAGAAAGAAATTTAAGGGCTTTTCGTCCAACTCGCGCAACACAGCTTCTCCCACAGCACCGTAGAGCTAGACTTGGTTATGCGCAACATTATTGTGGTTGGACTATGGAGCAGTGGATGGACCTACTGTTTTCAGAATAGCCTTAAGAGGTCCAGATGGGAGTCAGCGCGTCTACAGAAGTAAAAATGACAGGTTTTTTTCCATGCGCTATAACCGAAACAGTAGGTTATCAGGGTGGCTCAATAATGATTTGGGGAGGTATCTCTTATAAAACCCGAACCGATCTTGTCATTTGCTCCATTTATTGGATAATACACGTTCCCACATCGCTGGATCTGTCACACAATGCCTTAATGAGGTCGATATTCATACTTTGTCATGCCCTTTGCGTACTCCTGATCTTAGTCCAATCGAACACATTTGGGACAACGGGCGGGTTCGGAAAGAGTACCACCACTTACTACCTTAGGAGAGCTTAAGACCGCTGACGGATATTTAGTACGTCATGGAGCCCGAGGTGGTAGCACTCATTATTAAATTTGAAGTCAATGACAAAAAAATTCCATTTTATTTAAATAATCAGTCAACAAAAGGCTCGAAAAAATCGATTACGTGGAATAAAATGTTAATAAATCAAGTTTACGTAAAATTTGACGGTTTCCGGACAAACTAAAAGATTTTTTTTTTTTTAAAATCTGAAATTCTAAAATTGCGCCCCTGACCAGTTGCGCCCGGTGCGAGTGCACCATTTGCACCTATTAAAGCGCCGTCCCTGCGCCTACTCCAACAAAGGATTTATTAAATTTCTGATGACCTTTACAAGTCGGGAATGATAGAATATGAGTATTTTAACTTATTAAAACGACAATATCTCAGAAATGGCAATTCCTACGAGAAAATGTATGATATATTTTTTTGTAGATAATCGCCTGATCTACAAACGTTGTAAACACAATTTTCTGGTAAGACGTACGGTTTAGCATATATTTGCAAAAAACTGATATTTTGACCTTGAATAAAAAAGTTTGCAGTCGTCCAATCGCGTGGCAGTCTCTACAGCTTATGTATAATAATATTTTCAAGGGCTGTTCCAATTTTCAGCAACTTCCGAATTATCTTCCAATTATGGCGTTTTTTCGTCTATTTTGACTGGACTATCGGTGACGAAGCTTATCCGTTAGCCAAAAATTTAATGAAGCCATTTGCTCGTAAAAATTTGACGAAAGGAAAACGCATCTTCAATTATCGTTTGTCCAGGGCTAGAAGACTCGTGGAATGTGCTTTTGGAATGATTACCAAAAAATTTAGAGTGATTGATAATAAAATGTTGCTTTTACCAGACAATGCGAAAAAAGTCACTATGGCTGTGTGTGCTGCACAATTTCATTCGTCAAGAAGAAGACAAATTCGCTGAAGTCAGAGCAATTTTGGACAATCTTTATGAAGAGACAAACAATGAAGAAAATCAACGAAATAATCAACGAATTTCGAATTACGCTCTATTAGTGAGACAACAATTCATGGAGTATTTTGTTTCATCGGAAGGAGCTATTGCGTGGCAATGGAAATATGCTTAAAAATGTTGTGAATGATAAAAAAGGTGTAAATAAAACTCCTGGAACTTACCTCGACATTTTAATTCTTCCGCTATTTCTTCCCATAATTTGTCCACTACGCTTTTATTACTGTTCTCTTTGAGCGAAAAGTTATAAATTGCAGGACGCTGCTCAACAGCAAAAATTAATTTCTCTGCGTCACAATCCATTTCAACCAGAACCACTCGACACAACGAAAGTCACTGCATAAGTACTCGACGTGTCGAAAGTTGCCGTTCGACGTTTTTCCTCGTGTCGCCTGCGTTTTCCAACAACTGATTTGAATGTGAAGCCCTTCGTCGGTAACGGTTTTTTTCCTTGTCGAGTTCTGTCGTGTCGTGTCGATGTCGAATTCAGTGTGAATACACTCGTTTAATAATAAGAATAAATGGGTGTCACAATAGAAAATCTTGTCGTGTCGTGTCGATGTCGAATTCAGTGTGAACAGACTCGCTTAATGATAAGAATAGATGTGTGTCGCGACAGAAAATGTTGTCGAATTTCGTCGTGTCTTGTCGATGTCGAGTTTGGTGTGTAAGCAGCCTTACGCATCTGTTGATGCACATATCGATCCGTCATCTTAAGTCAGTTATGTAAAACTCCTGCTCGATCTTCTCTTTTCCTGTAATGGAAATGTCCTTCTTCGTGTATGAACCGAACTATAGCATTTTTCATCCTATCTGGCACGACGTACAACAAATTACCATCTACTTTCCTGCGTAGAACCCTGGTGGAAATAGAACAGGGCGTGCCATGTTTGTAACGTGGTCCTAGTAGGATTAAGCATGGTTTTCCCTAATAAGGAAACCTTGGTTTAAGCCTTTGTAGATCTATACGGGGCGTAACATGGGTTCCCTATTAGGGCTGAAAAAGTTCATTCCTAGCTTGATATACTCGGGGGCTAACTAAAAAGCCTTGTTAGGGCTGAAAAAATATTTTCAAGATCAGTTTTAATTGGGGGCCAAGTAGAAAACCATGTTAGGGCTGAAATAGTATTCTCAAGTTTAGTTTTAGCCAGGGGCCGACTGGTATGCCTTGTCAGGGCTGATCAGTCTTAATCGGGGCAAAACTAGAAAGCCTTGTTAGGGCTTAAATAATATTCATAAGGTCAGTTCTTATCTGGGGTTGACTCGAATGCCTTTTTAAGGCTGAAATAATATTTTTCAGATCAGTTTTAAACGGGATCATACTAGAATGCCTCATTAGGGTTAAAATAATATTTATAATTCGATTCAAAAATATTTTCAATTCTGACAAACGATTACTTATTTAGATATTTTGTTCATTTCTCGCTTTATCGAATATGAATTATGACTTGTTTTTAATATATTTTCAATTAAAAATCGAATCAAATCAGTTCGATTTTAGTTTTATTTCCAATAAAAATATTTCATACCCAATAAAAATTATTTTTTTTCAAGTATAATAATAAACCCGAGTACGGCTAAGAGGGGTAAAATTGTACTCGCCTTAGCAAGGTCTGTGTAGTTTTGGCCAAGTTTGAGCTAGATATGTATGCAGCCGTCAATAAATATTTGATTAGAATTTGATAGTTACAGCCCGATTTAGGCTGAAAGGGGTAAGACTGTACCTGCCCTAACAAGGTCAGGGTAATTTGGGCCAAGTTAGAGCTAGATAAACAGCCATTTAAAAATATTCAAACAGGGCTAGATATTCATAGCCCGATCGACTCTAGGAGGTCTACGAAGTTAAAGCCCTAACAAGGTATTCTAGACAAAGTCCTATTAGGGAATCATGAATAGCTATAGCTAGCTAGTCTGCAGAATCAGGGCTAGTTAGGAAAATAGTTTACCCTGTTAGAGCTAGTTTTGGCCCCGCCAACTTTTCCACCAGGGAACACCATGGCGCAACGTATAATCCTTGTAAGGGCCATGTTCCAGTGCTTCGCATATCGCTTTCAATCGATCCGTTACGTTTGCCTTGCTTTGTGCGCACAATACAGCCACGTTCCTGCTGAGCGCGTCGACGTGTCGGATCTTTATGCCTGCTCGATGTTCTACTAGCTAGATCGAAAAGTCTTGCAGGATAAGAGACCAGCGGGCAATTCGTGTCACCAAATCTTTCTTCTCCAAGGTCATCGTGAGCGCCTTACAATCTCTAACTAGTTTAAAACTTTTACTAAGCAAATATATTCTAAATTTTTTCACCGCCAACACCTCCAATTCGTAGCTGCTCCACTTTCCGCCTCGGTTGTTTCCCTCATAAAATAGACCGGATGCAATTCCCCATCTGCTGAACTCCGTTGCAGCCACACAGCTACTATTCCATACTTGCTCGCGTCCGTGTGTAACTCCGTGTAGTCCTCATAACTTCAGAACTGGTGGCGTAGACAATAACTCCTTTAAGTGGCTCGAACGCTTTCTTTTCCTCTTCCTTAAACTTAAATTTGGCCTTTGCTTTAAGCTTACTGAGGGCCTCGGTAGTCTAGGGGTAAGGCGCCTGACTACTATCCCCAGAGGTCCCGGGTTCGATTCCCGGCGGTGCCACGGTCCTAGCCTTTCCCAATTTCCCGCCCACATAACTTTCCTTCTTTCTTCTTCCCTCTTTGCATTCCTGATTCCTCATGTCATAGCCTTCACTAGTTCTCTTCCCCGCTCCAACAAGCGCATGTCATCGGTTGGTTGATGACATTCAACTCGTTTCAGGAGGCAGAACACTCCAGCGAGTTGTTCTCGATGCCCCGATTCACCGACGTAGGTGAAATAAAAATACCGCAGCTAGGTTGTGACAGTTCTTTCCTTCACTTCTCTCTATCTTCCGACTAGAGCTGCTGTTCGACATTTCAAAAAATAAAATACATGGTCGACAGTACAAAGGGGCCTTCCCTAGTGTCACCTAAAAAAAGGAGATCACTTAATGGTTTCGCCACTATGGAGTGATTCGGCGCCGGAAAGTTTTTAACAGCTTTTGTCTTCGAGGGCGAAGGCAATATCGTTCCATTCTTTATCACGTGGCCAAGATATTCGACTTCCTCTTATAAAAACTGAAATTTTTTCCATTTAATTTTCAGTCCAGCCTTCGCCGCAACGTCCAGTACCATCTGCAGACGAATGATAGCTTCTTCTTCAGAGTTCGACGGAATTATAAGGTCATCTATGTACGTTATGACGATGTTTTGACTAATCAGCTGCCTAAATGTAAAATTAACAAACCTTTGGAATACACTAGGCGAGTTGCAGAGCCCGAAATAAACTCTCAAAAACTCGTATTGTCCTTTCTGCGTCACAAATGCAGTGTATTTCCTACTGCTTTCTTCAACAGTGACGTGGAAGAAACCATTTTCGAGATCCAACGTTGTAAAAATTGTGGCGCCTTGTAACTTATCTATCTGGTCCTCTATGGTGGGTAATGGAAAATGGTCTTTGTGAATTTTTTTATTTACCGCACGAAAATCCACGCAAAGCCTGTACATGTAATCCTTTTTCCTGACCAATACGACTGGGCTAGCGAAGTCTGATGGACTCTCTGTAATTACATCCATTCTTAGCCACTCCTAGACCTGGTCGTTGATTATTCTCTGCTCTGTTAGCAGGAACCTTCTAGGACTCTGGAAAACAGGTTTTTCGTCTAGCGGAGTAATTTTCATTTGAATTGGTGATCGACTTATGGGTTGAGGTGAGTATTATTCTATGAAAGATAATATTTAATTAACATTTTCTATTTTCAACTTACCCAAAGTCAGTTTGTCTGTAAAAGTGGGTGAGTCAACTTGCGTGCTTTTTGCAAACCCACGTTTTGGATGATAACCAGTAAGACCATCGTCTTATATAGTAAAAGTTTAGACGTTATGGTTGGATACTTGGATTTAAAGAGCCTTGACAGACTATAGTAGGCTTTGTTGGCTTTTAGCAGTCGTGCGTGTATTTCTGCTTCCATGCTATTGTCGGCTGCTACTATTGACCCAAGGTAGGTAAATAATTTTACCACGTTAAACTCGTGTTCCTCTACCTTGGTTGTGGGACCAACGTTGGGTGTTCCTATTATTCTTATCAAACTTTAATATGAAGCCTTTTGCAAGGTCTGCTTGAACTTTTTTAACAGTCAATCCTAAGTTTTTATTTTCTAATTTATTATATTTTATGTATATATTTTTTTTTTCGTAGTAAAACAGTAAAATATATTTATAGCAAACATGCGAAACTCAGCGCCAAGTCGCACACATTCATAAATTGTTATCGATCTCATAAATGTGTAAAGTACTTCCAGGTAATAAAATCCGCGAGAAACTTACGTCTATCAAACACTCCGAGGCTACATATATAAAACCATTTCACCTGAATATAAACATATGTTTTTCACTTACATATCGCTGAAGCCAAAAGTGGGGATTCAATATGAAATAAATATATTTCAAAAACTACCATAGTGACCGTAGAATGCTGCTACACATACTCTCCATAATCCACCCAGAAGGGTTATGGCATGCATGAAAATTTATGTGACAGGTTGTAATTCTATCACACAGGAAGTGAAATATTTCGCAAGTGTATTCGTTTGGAAATAGAAAATTCTTTGAGGTAGGAACACGACCAAAAAAAAAACACCGAAGAAAAAAGAAGATATGGCCTCCAAGATCTACATTTGTGCACACTTGAAATTGAAAGGATGAATTTCCAGGTGTCGTGCGAAATATAAGAAGCGAAGAGAACGAGCGGCAGAGGTGGAATTTTATAGCGTATACATAACCGGAATATATGTATGTATTCTTCTGGATATTTTCCACAGTAGTAAAAATAAAAAAGGAAAAAAGAAACCTTCCAAACGATTTCCCTTAAAAAGGATTCTTCATAGGTTTTACGGCTAGAATATAAGGAACCAGATTGACTGAAGGAATGGGAGTAAAAAATGCAAGTAAAATGGCTTTTCAGTTTACGTGATAAATAACGAGACGAATTATTTTGATATATGCGAATCCATTTTTTACGATACATACAGGTGGTGTTATATATGGACAGTAATTTATACAATATTGATGTTTGTGGATTTTCGTTGACATAATGCTTTCGTTGGAGGAAATCAATATGAAATGGATTTGAGTTGTCTCAAATTGCAGTCGATGACACAGGGCCAAAAAATATTCCGACAAGTGGAACATATAATCGATTAAGAAAAAAAACGCCTTCCTGGCCAACAAAGTGCCGCTAAGATCTACTAACACAAATGCGGAAGAGACAAATCCTGGCCTAGACGACGCCTATCGTATATAGAACTAACACGAATATATGGGTTTTATGAAGGCCCATTAGGAATAAATGCCAAACGTCTTCAGCCAGAACTCTGAACATCGTATCGTTCTGCTATTAAATAATGATTTACAGGACATGAATTTCTGCCCGGGTGCACCTCGTTTCTCCGCTACTCGTGGGAGTAATAATTAATGATGTACAAACTACAAAAGCAAAAAACAAAAAAGGGGTCCGGCTCCCCTAAACCAAAACCGGAAGGGACCATAAATCCCGCGGATAAAAGGGGCTACGGTACCCCCGAACCCACCTAAACCAAGGGAAGCCACAAGCTCCCTTATTCGAAAAAAGGCTTCAGAAGCAATTACTTGTAATCCTGCTCATCCTCGTGGCAATGTCGCTGCCCAGCGTACACCTGCGGGCACGGCCTTTGCGGGGGATCGGGGGAGCATATGGTCTGCGGAAGGGCCAAGACCTTATTAGACCAGACCCAGCAAAGGCAGGCCACCGAGAACGCCGCCTGGCTACCCGAATCCTTCGCCTTTTGGCTACCGACCCGATTGGGTCGAAGGAGGATTTCACCAAAAATGACATTGCTTGGGCTAAGCAAATCCTACCAAACTTTAACGTAGAACTGCCCAGAGATAAACAAACCTCTAAACGCCAACGATCTGTGAAGGAACCAGGCACCCACAGTCCATTTCCGAAAAAGTTGAACACGCACGGAACTAAAGCGATAACCTTCGCAGAAGTTGCGAACGACCGCAAAGTAATCGGCGTCTTAGATCAGAACGACGAGAACGGGAAGATCCCTAAGCATCAATGGCGGTGGGTGCAAGTCGCCTTCGCTAAAGTTGCCATGGACGTCCTGAGGGATAACGCAGGACCTCCCCCTTCATGCCTTGATGCCGGATGGTACCAAGGCAGTATTAAGCTGACAGCCTGCGACGACACCAGATCCGCAGAGCTGTAAAAGGCTGCTATAGCTATAGTGTGAGAGGTTGACCCTGGTGCCCGACTCAAAGCAGTAGAAGCTTGTGACATTCCGTCACATCCGAGGGCCAGAGCATGGCTCCCAGTGGCTCCATCGGAGCCAGAGGAAATCCTAGCGATGCTAAAAACCTTCAACCCCCAGCTTAAAACCGATAACTGGAAGACTATAAAAACGGATCAGACAAACAGGGCCACCATGCAAGCTGTTCTGCTCCTAAATAAAGAGTGTCTAGAGCAACTAGCAAAAAACAAACACACCGTGAACTAAGGCTTCGAGAAGATAGAGCTGAAGGTCTATAAAACAGACACAGAGGCTATAGTAAATCGAGCGACCTGCACCAAGGCCTCAGCTGGAAAGGCCGAAGACTTGATCACTGACGGCGAAGCTGGCGCATCATCAGACTAGGAGTTGGGCAGCCATGAATAATATGCACCCACTCCTTAACTCGGACATCGATGAGGACATCTCCAGCGACGAAGAAGCGGACGTAACCATCGTCGAGGTAATAAACCAAAAAAAGGATGAAGGTGATACAAATAAACCTACATCATTGTAAAGCGGCGTTTGCTTTGCCTGGCATCAGGCGAAGTCGATGTTGCCCTAGTCTAGCCCAAGAGCCATGGATCGCTGGTGACAGGATCTGTGGCTTAAGAACGCCCAAATTTAATATCTTTTATACCAAAGGCAAGGGAAAACCCAGAACAGGTATTCTGGTCAAAAACGACATTAACACTTTTTTCATTTTTTTGTATCAATGTACATAAATGTTCATACAAATAATTGTGAAATTTCTTTGGTGCACAAACTTTTCCACAAGCCTCCCCAAACGAAAAAGGTGGGGAAAAAAATTAAGCACAAAAAACGCTATAATCAGTTTTGCAATAAAACGTGCAATTAAAAAAATATTGTCAAATTCATGTTTTTCGACACTTAAAGCACTATAATTATAACAAAAATTATAGATAATTGTGTGTTCTATAAGTCTTAGGAAGGATTTTTTATAACGGGTTAACCATTAACGAAATATAGCGCAAAGAAAGTGATATATAAAGTTTGAAGCACTATTACTCCGAACATATTGACTTTACAAAAAAAAATTGTGAACACAAAAGTTAAATCACTTATTTATCTACAAAAAAGAATATATATACATTTTTTTTGGTTAAATGTATAGTTTCTGACATATAGAATTAAACGCGTTTCCCTTCGCCGTAAGCTAAGCATAAGGGTGGGAATGACGCCATTTTGAATTTAAGCTCATAAAAATATATAAAATCATTTGGTAAAAAAAATCGCGTGCGATATTTTTCGCAAAGAAAAAGTACCTATTTACTGGACTAGAAAAGCATTGGAGATATCTTAATAAATGTACCATGGCCAAAATGACTTGGCCCTGTTACGATCTCAGGCGGGCCACCTCACTGCTGAGACTCGGTAGACGAGACCTCTGAGTTACAGTGGGAGTGCTGCAGGGACACTGTCTGATAAGGACGCATGCGGCCCGCTTAGGTCTCGAAACCTACGATTTCTGCAGAAAGTGTAGAAGAATATAGACGAGGAGGAAAATGTAAAACACCTTCTCTGTCACTGTCCAGCCCTAAGCAAAAGGAGACATCACTTTTGGTGAACCCTTCCTAAGCACACTTTTTTTTATGTGACAGACTAGAGGCTTCGGGAAAGTCCCTTTGTACTGTCGACAATCTATTTTTTCCGTATACACTGTCGAACAGCAGCTCTAGTCGGAAGATAGAGAAGAGAGAGAGAATAGAGGAAGGAACTGTCAGTCACCACCTAGCCGCGATATTTTTATTCCACCTACTCGCAACCATTTCGCGACTCTGACATCGGGGCATCGAGAACAACTCGCTGGAGTGTTATGCCTCCTGAAACGAGTTGAATCTCATCAACCAACCGATGGCACGCGCTTGGTGGAGCTGGGAAGGACTAGGGAAGGCTATGACAGAAGGAATGTAAAGAGGGAAGAAGAGAGAAGGGAAGTTATGTAGGTGGGAGAGTGGAAAAGGCGAAGGACCATGGGGCTGGCCGGGATTCGAACCCGGGACCTCTGGGACAGCAGTCAGGCGCCTTACCACTAGACTACCGAGACTTGCGGAAATCCCGAATTCTATTACGTCCTCGAGGTGGTTTAACGAAGAAACGACACTTTAACATTGGGTCTAAAGTGGGATCGATATGGCATCCCAATGGGCCTATCGCTTTGGCCTAACTGTTTGGGCTGTGCACCAGCAGCTCAGCCAAATCAAACCTAACCTAACCTAAAACAGGGGGCACCAGCCTACCTTTCTCAATGTGATTATGCCAGAGGTGAATGACACTTGTCTCTTACCACCAGGGGCGGTGGAGGGCGTGGGAATGGAAAGAAAAGTGCTTTCGACGTACCTTCGCTTTAGGTGGGGAAATCAACACCCAAAATATTACATGCACACCCAGAAGGTTGGAGAACCGTCTTGGTCGCTGGCGACGAAGGAACACGGTCGAAGAGCCACACACAAGCAAGCATTTTTATACGAAAACTAGATACATTATATTAGGACTATTAAGAACATATAACTGCATAGCCTAACCTTTTGAGCCTCACCCGACTAGCATTTAAAAATGGGATTGCCTCATGCAGCGTGAGGGCCTCATGTAGCAAATGAGGAAAGAGGGCTTTACCTTAGTTTCCTCATGAATACCACACAAAAAATCGGCAATGCTGAAGTGAGGTAATATTCCTAATTAGTTTCTCATAAGGCTCCTATGAGGCAAACCTCATTACAAATGAAATGGCGCAGCCCCAACATCTGCCTTACGTATCATTGGCTCCAGGTTTATCTCCTTGAGGATCGATAAATAATCCAGAAGGTCTCCTGGGATAAAGGAGAATAGCTCCTATGGACGCAGCACTCCCGCCAGAGCCTCCTTCGTTACTACTAGGTGGAGCGAAGGAAGGTTCATTAGGGCCTCCATAGCCGCAGGCGAACCAAGCGCGAAACCTAGAGAGGCCAGTCTTTTCACTCTTTTGTTTGGTCTTGGTCTTCCATGCCATGGAAGTCATGCCTGACGTTAAGACCTAACCAAAACATTAACCTAGGTTTGAGGCCCCAGGTTTTGCCTACAAATGGACGACAGATATAGAGACATGTAATTGCCTTGGCAGTTACTCTTTCAATCTGGGGTTTCCAGGAGAGCTTTTGATCCAGGATTATGCTTACATACTTATTTACCTTTGTTTCAGAAAACCATTTCTTTACCGTCCAAAGAGGGAGTTTTTAAATTTAGCTTTCTTCTATTATACTATGACAGCTTTTTGCGGGTTAATATCCAACTCATGACTCCGGCAACAGCTATGCACTTATGACAGAGACAGAGTGGAGACTCTTTTAGATCGTTTCATTGGCGCATCCTGTCTGCTTATTGTTATCCTGCCGAATTATCTTTTTAAACAGCTCTTCTATAAAGCTGGTTCTGGGTCTATCCCATTCTTATGACGGGATTTTGTTTCCCCTTTCGGTTATTTTTCTCAGGCAGAAGATTATGGCATGGTAGTCGCTGTCACCCCCCATAGGAAGTTTCTGGCCATCGTATCACTGATGAAGTTTGCTAAAACCTCGTTGAGTCGCGAAAACGCTTCCAATAAAATGCGTTCCCTTGCTTATTGCGGTCGGTAGTTGATTAATCAGGATCCATCCAGCAGGTAGTGGTTCGATGTTGCCACCCAAAATGATTGCTTTATTTCTCTTTGTTTTTTAGTTGAACTTAAAGGACAGCTGGTAAATGATAGTTATGTTGATTTTTTAGCTATACAAACAAAACTTTCATTCATTAGTTCCCCAGCTTTTCTGGATGGTCGTTCTGCAGATACTGTTAATAGTGTACGAAATAATACAAACAAAAACCCCGAAACTTTAGCAATTCAAAACACTTTGCCACAATTATCTCAAAAAGAATCTCTAAACAAAACCATTTATCCGTTTTTAAAAAGGCCCGGAATATTTAAATTGTTCAACCCTTAAATTCCCAGAATTCTCGTTTTAGCAATAATTTCCCTTGAGTAAACAAATTAGGTCAGAACCTCCGCTTGAATCAAAAGAGAAATATGAGTTTCTTATCCTTAAAGCCCCCCAAAAATATAACTAACTTCCACATGGTACATTCCTAACTACACCAGGAGCACCCTCATTCATTTCAATTCGGTAGGGGACACACATAATATCCATACCATCCCCCGCCTAACCAAACATTACCCCACCAGCAGCAGCACGGTACATAGCATTATACCCACGTCAAAATTTTAAGAAAATGCGTTACAACAGCACATACCCTCCGCTCTGCTCTGCTCCAGCAAGGACGATTCTTTGTGTTCTTAAGGATATAGAGTCAACCAAAAAACCAACAAGAAATCCGGAATTGTACGATACAGTAGTAAAAGGAGCCTGGGCCGCTTTAAATTGTGTTATTGCCATAAAACGAACGAAAATGGCGGAACTGGTCAAATAAAACCTTTTTAGGCCCAACTAGCTAGCCGCAAATATCTACAATACACGAGAAGAGATGGCAGGGAATCACAGATTTAAGTGGTTTAACTATAACAGAAGAAGGTTTCTCGGTTTTAGGTCCAGGCATAAGACTTTCTCTCCCCCCCGAACCCCGAAACCTACCACCACCCGTCAGTCCTGGTTGAAAAGTTAAGCCACAATAAGTGGGGCCATCAAGCAGAAGGTCGGGGTCTCAATGGGCTTTTTGTAGATTTCACGGATTGTCAAATTTAGGATTTTATGGGCCACGCATTAGGACAAATCTTGTTGCCTGATCCCTGTCTGTCCTTTTTTTGCTTTCTTGTTAGCCCAGATGTGTTTTACCTAGGCTTACTCCTATATGGTGTCCGAGACTGGCCACCAAACTGAACTTCTGATGACTTATAAATCGGAATCCTGCCTTTCATCTAGTCGACGTGTTTATTTTTTTGCGGTTTATCGGAGCATAATCTTCGCCAGTAATATGTGTGCAGAAGGAGCTTACCCGTCTACAGTCTGAATCCTTTCTAGCGAGGAATTTATTCAGCACTTCGCAATTGATGGCTGTGACTGGACAACTTTGAGGATTAACTATATGGGCATTTACGTCACTTCTAGTACGAATGTTTCAATTGATTCTAGCGTAAAAACTTCTTTTAAAGGTTTCCAGTTCGAAGGATATCCTTGATGGATGACACTCGGTTAAGGATTTCATCTTTTCGCTGTGCTATTGACATCGACTTCTTCAAACAAAATTAAGGAGGTCTTTAAAAGTGAAAATCCTTTCTAATATTATAAATGCGAAAGTAACTTTGTCTGTCTCTCTGTTACGCTTTCACGCCTAAATAGCTGAAGCGATTTTGATGAAATTTGCTACAGAGATAGATTAGACCTTGGACCACATAGGCTACTTTTTGTCGTGAAGAAAAGGTTTGAAGGGGGTGAAATATTGTATGAAAGTTCTTATAGAAGTCTAAACAACTCTTCTGTTATATAAAAATGAATGTCTGTTGGTTTGTAATGCGACACTATAAATGAAAAACTAAGCGACCGATTAAGAAGAAACTTTCACAGAATGTGTATTTTGACTACATCTGATGGCGTCCAAGAAAAAGAGAAAAAAGGGAATTGCAGAAGAAATATTTGACACAAAAGAAAAAAAAAGAAGCGAAACCAGAGATGCGCCGAATGTTCGGCCGAATATTCGTATTCGGCATATTCGGCGTGTTTTTTAATGTTCGTATTC
This sequence comes from Thereva unica, assembly GCA_949987705.1. NCBI lineage: Eukaryota > Metazoa > Arthropoda > Insecta > Diptera > Therevidae > Thereva > Thereva unica. Next base: position 102,457 of record CATLJY010000477.1, on the reverse strand, counting down.
GGCCGAATATTCGGTTTTGTTTGCCGAATAATTACCGAATATTTAAATAGTATTATTTTAAGAGTTGCATATGATAAAGAGTCCACGGTAACATAGGTAGTATTTGTAAATGAAACAAACACTTCTTTGTCTAACCATGGCCCCTGTGCTGAATGTCATATTTGCTGTCATAAGAAGTGAAGCTAATACAGCGGTGTGCTGAAAGTCGATTCTTGTCGTGTCTGTGTCGTGTAAAATCTGCTGACATAAACGACAGCTTATTTGGTGTGCTGAACATCGTTTTTATTGTAAGTTTGTTGTCACTTTCAGGCGGGCTGTTTTCTTCGGTGACAAAAAAGATGGAAAATTTGAAAGTGTAAGTAAAATTGTTACATTTAAGCTAGATAATACATATTTGTTATTTTGGAGTGTTTAATTTAAAGTTTTTATAATTTCAGAATAAAAATTACTAATAGGAATCAATTCGAAGCATTAGTTCGGATTTTGGACAAGCACCCAGATGTGGCCAAAGGGCAAAGGTATGCGGAGAATTGCATGGCGACAAATTACGTTGCTGTTTGGGATGAAATAACCCAGGAATTAAATAGTTTAGGTCCACCGATACGCGATGCATTAGGTTGGCAAAAGGTAATTTGTTAAATATGTACAAAAAACGTATGCGCTATAACATTTTTGCAGGTTTGGTGTGATTTGAAATTAAAAACTAAGAAGAAGCTAGCGCACAACAAAAAGGAAATAAATGCAACTGGGGGTGGACCAAATAAATTCAAACATATTTCCCCTATTGAACATTCCGTTGCCAGTTTACTGTCATTAGACAGGACGGTAAACTGTCCCGGAAGAAGTTTTGGGATTCCAATGCAAAATTCCCCCGAAATAGAGGAAAATCAAATAACGCGAGAGACTCATGCAGTTTTAATCCAAGAGGAACAAACAGCGCAACCATCAACACCAGCGCAACCGCAAAGAAAAAAAACTAAAACTTCAAGCGATTTCAGAAAAGTTTTGCTAGAAAAACAAGCGGAAAAAACATCATATTTAACAAGTCAAATTAAGGACATTAAATATGATTTGAGAAAATTTATAAAATTGCAGGAGGAAAAATTAAAAATTGAAAAACAGCGAGAAGAGCGTGAAAAAGCAGAGGCTTCGCTCAAAAGGCAGATTCTGCTTTTAAAGAAACGAAAACTAGAAGTAGAATTATCTGAAAGCGATGATTAAGCGCATGTAACTATTTCTTATTTATGCATAATAGTTTTCTCTTGTTATAAATGAGTATTTTTTTGATTTTTTTAAGAATAGTTTTTATTTTTATAAATGAATTTATTTTTTATTTTTTTAAGAATAATAGTTTTATTTTTTATAAATGAATTTATTTATTGTTATTTAATTTTAGAAGAAGTAAAAAAGTGATGAATTAACTTAATTTAAATATGTTTTATTATTCAAAGAATGGAATTCATTATAGATTCTCTTATTCTAATGCCAGTTTCTGAATTCATATTTTCTTCTACATCTGTCATTTCTTCATCATTTATTAATTCATCAGTGTCAGGTATCTCATCCTGATATGGCACATTATATTTTAATCTTAAATTATGTAGTGCACAGCAAGCATTTACAATTTTGGTTGCCTTTTCTGGCTTGTAGTGCAGCTCTCTGGCACCCAAAAGACAACGAAATGTACTTTTGAGGACTCCATTAGTTCGTTCTATAACATTTCTGGCTTTTGAATGCAGTTGGTTGAATCTGTGTTCCGGAGTGCTGCCTTGTGCACTGCTATGCATCCTGAATGGAGTTACTAAATATGGTTTTAGTGGGTATCCCGAGTCACCTTGAATAAAATTGGGATGATAATTAATCAAATGTTTATGAAATCATACCCAAAAGCCAGAAATTTCTTTCGCCATTGGCATATCTCGATGAAAGCGTTTCATTCAATCTGCTCAGATTCCATATAAAGGAGTCGTGTGAAGCACCGGGATTGGTGGCGTCAACATAAATGATCCGCATCTCATGATCACAGACCTATAATAAATTAACTATTATCATCTGTATCTACCTAAACTGCCGTATATATGTTTATTTAAACTAACTAACCAGCATAACATTAAGACTACAGAAACCTTTTCTGTTGTAATAGAGGTGCTTTTCATTGTTTGATGGTGATATAATTTTGACGTGCGTACCATCCACACACCCAATTATCCCTGGGAATCCAAATTTCTCGTAAAATGCCAACTTTATATCGGCTTGCTCGCTGGTATTTGGGAATTTAATTAATTCATTGACGACATCATCTTCTATAGCGCAGGTAACTCTTTCTAAAATTCTAGAAAATGTAGACCGCTCTACACCTACATTGAAATCATTTCCAATGCATTTTTGATAGCTTCCTTCAGCGTAGAATCGTAGTGCACCAGCTAATTTTATTATAGGAGGAACTGATGATGCTTTTGTAGATTGCCCTAGTTTCCGCTCTATTTTATTAAGAAGATACAGAAAAGCATCTTTAGATATGCGAAAAAATTTAATAAATCTGCGGTAGATGCATTATTAATTTCAAATATGTAAAAATAAAGGTAAATATACTTACACTGTATCAGGTAATTCTAATACATTTGATGTATCTCTTATTTTTCTTCTTTTAATTTTTAATTCTTCGCGTTTGATGTCTTCATCTTCCGAAGTACTACTAAACCACAACTCAGTAGAACATAACATCTTTAATCTCAAAGTTGTTTACTCAAAAATGTCTATTCTTCAAACTAAATGTTTATCGTCCAAACTTTATTCTTTAAACTCGAAAATGTGTATTCCTCACGAAACACAAATAAATTGACATCCCTGACTTCTGTGCTGACAGCCGTGATTTGACAGAAACGACAATTTCTTCAACTCAAACGCCTTGTCACGCCACCCGCCATTCAGCACACCAACTAAAAAACGAGACGACAACGACATCTACATGCGACTGTCATATGACTCGACATTCAGCCCAGGGGCCCATATTTATTCACAAAATCAAAAATTTAAAAAACCGGTCGAGTCGACGGAAACGAGACCGATTTGAAACTCGTTTGAAACTGCTTGCGAACAACTGTTCTTGTCTGTTCTGTTCTAAGTAACGAGTGTATGATTGTGTGTGGCCTATGTCGAATGCCGCAATATAGAAAAAGTTGAAAGTAGACCGACATTTGCGTTGCATGCATTCCATTCATACAATATTCCGTCAAGTCGCATTTGAATGTATACATTTCTATATTGTCTGTCACCGAATGCAACGCATGTACGCTTGGAAATGTCACCAGTTTCAGTTGCATGGTTACATTTGTACGTGTCAAAGTTTCTTCAACAAAATCTTCGTGAGCATAGAACACCGATTGATGAAAAATCAGTTGCGCTTGTGGGTGGACAAAGGTTTCATTTTGGTTGCAAACTGCTTGTGAGCGTGATAATGGTGAAACCAGTTTGAGACTGGGATTGCAAATCCGTCGACCCATGTACCTACGTACGGCCTCAATGTTTATGGAATTCTTGCTTTAGTCCCTTATTTTTTGCTATAGCTCTTATCACGCGCGAAATTGCAATAAAAGAGCAGGGCATTGAGGCTGGTCGTCCACTGGAAGCGTATTCGAGCGGCTTCGCGCTACGGCCATACATATGAGCGGCTACAAGCGGCTCATTTGTATGGCCGAAGCGCGAAGCCGCTCGAATACGCTTCCAGTGGACGACCAGCCTTGAGTGAGCGAGCCGAGCTAGCGCGAAGTGCTCAAGGGGTGGGCGAACGCTGCTTCTCACAGATCGCTTCGTCGACCTATATGAAGTGCGCAAAAATGAACCGAATAATTCGGCCGAATGTTCGGTTCGGTACATTTTTGACCGAATATTCAGTCGAATATTCGCATTCGGTCGAACCCATATTCGGCGCATCTCTAAGCGAAACGTACACTTTCATGCAACCGACCAGCCCCAAACTTTGTCCATAGGTATAGTTCGCGTGACAATGCAATATGACACTTTTGTAAAAAATCCAATGCAACATTCAAAATGGCGGCCAACACAAAATGGCGGATTACGTTTTTCTTTAGAAGCCACTCGGTATGGGCATCAAATCAAAGGCTATGACAATACTATTGGCTGTGTAGCGTCATTCCAAATTAAAAATGGCGGCCAACGAAAAATGGCGGATTATATTTTTCTTTATAGGCCACTCGATCGATGGGTATCAAATGAAAGAGTATAGCAAGTTGAATACAATTAACTGTTGTAACGGTCGGTTGTAACATTTATTTTGGTTGGGAAATTTATTTTGAAATCACCTTGTAATGGGGAATTTGTAGAAAATCACTTTGCGGAAACAGGAAAATTTTAAACAGGTAGGCGAGGAAAAAAATATTTTGAAGAGGACGATTTTTTGTTTTGGAAGAAAAGAAAAACGGAATTGATTTGATGCGGTTGGAGTTTTTTTGAGAATTGTTTTAATTGAAGTTGAATTGAAAATACCGGAAAAGTTTTAATTGTAATTTTAATCAGTTTCGGCCTTATTTTTGGTTGCGAAGAAAACTATTCGCATTCGGATGCGTGAGTGCGAACGGAACTTGAGATATTTTGTTCGTTTTACAAATAATAAGAATTCTGATGAGGATACATACCTTCGACAATGATAACGTTGATTTGGGGATTGTATCAAGATGATGGTTTTGCAAAGGAAGTCGACATTATAAGCTCCAAGGTTTGACAAGCTAACCCTGAGGAATACCCATAAGAAGTTCTAACAACCGATAAGATTGCCCAGCATATGATCTACTGCATAAATGATGGCAATAGTGTAGGTAATTTCATACTCATTTTGACAGCTCGATATATCCAGCATCTGTTTCCCCACCCGAAAAACTAAGGCGAAGCGCACTATTTAACCCCATTTTGGGGCTCATGTTTTAGTTTTTTTCAATCCATTCCAAAACTTGGTACAGAGAAACAAGAGTGCCGTTAAGAGCGCGGATGGAAGCGACGAGGAGCGACTCCAAAGAAGGAGAGATTACTTCTTCGCCGCCCTGAATGGTTCACTTACACAGGAACGTCAAGAAAACAGCAACAATGCACAGCCAATAAGAATTACCACCCGGGCCCCATCCAAGACGGAAATAGTGACTTTCAATTCATGCGATGCCCAATGGTAAAGCAGCTGGAAAAAATGGCATCCCGCCAGAATTGTTGAAAGCCGAATCAAGCCTCATAACAGATGCGCTTCAGCCAATCCTAGAAAAAGCATGGAACACCTGTACCTTTCCGGAGGATTGGTCGGAAGGTATCATAGTCAAAATACCAAAAAACGGGGACCTAACAATATGCGACAACTGGAGAGGCATCTGTTTATTATCTACTGTGGGCAAAATTTTGTCCCATATATTACTGCCTAGGATAAGTGAGGCAGTAGCCCGAACGCTTAGGAGGCAGCAAGTCAGATTCGGGAAGGGCCGCTCCTGTATTAATCATATTAACACCTTGAGAATAATAGTGGAGCAGTCTACTAAATTCCCACCCCACTTTACCTTGCTTTCGTAGATTATGAGAAAGCGTTCGACTCGGTTAATAGGAGCTTTATATGGCAGGCACTACGGCGACGTGGACTGCCTGATAAAATAATAGAATTGATAAAAGCCCTATATAACAATTCCAAATGCAGAGTTCTCCATATTGGAAAATTATCCCACAGCTTTGAGGTGAGCTCAGGAGTACGACAAGGATGCCTAATTTCGGCATTACTATTTCTTATATGTAGTAATAAATGACATCCTTGTCGGCGCTCTATATAGTAGAACAGGCGGCATACAATGGGGTTTGCTAGATCGGCTTAAGGGTCTCGACTACGCGGATGATATCTGTTTGCTGGCCCACAGACATCAGGACCTGAAGAACATTGGCAGGAACTGCAATTTGGCAGCAGAAAGTAGTCCAGAAATCTTAAAGCTAAATCCGACTAAAAAAAAGAAATGTGGATAAATGCAAACACTATTGAACGGACTAACACCAAACTGCGGCTGTTCAACTCCAACATTAAGACAGTACTTTTGTACGGTTGCGAAACATGGAAAGTCACCCAATTCATCACAAGTCTTCATCAACAGATGTCTGCGTCGTATCCTAAAAATCCACTGGCAAGATAGAATTTCAAACGAAGAACTATGGCGCCGCGCCGTGCCGGCCAAGTAAGAATAGACGACCAAATCAGGCGAAGGAAATGGAATTGGGTTGGCCACACTTTGCGACGCGAAAACGAAAATCTAGCCAAACAGGCCCCCGACTGGAATCCGCAAGGATTCCGTCGAGTCGGAAGACCTATAACAACGTGGAGGAGAACCCTACTACCAGAAACCGCAACAACTGGGTGGGAGATCCCTGTCGGAGCTGAGAGCTGTCGCGCAAAACAGAACCCGCTGGAGGGCAACTGTTTCCGCCCTATGTCCCATGAGGGATTAAAGGAGCGTAAAGAAGAAGAAAGAAAAAGATATCTCCTCTAAGTATTTCTGCATACGATTTGCCATATTGATTCTCCTTTGTATATATATGTTCTTCATTTGTTACCTTATGGGGCCATTCATCCATGGGGTTTAAAGATGTTTCTTCTGTTCCTGCTTGTAATTACAATAGCCTCTGTTTGGTGCACCAATTTCCGCCATGTGCTTTTCGCAGTTTTCATCTTCCATAACCTCAAAGGTAGTGGACTTTATTTTTCCCTTAATTGTGTTGCTTGTTTTATTGGCTTTGTAAATATTTTTAAAAATTCAGCTCCTTCTATTACCCCAGGCATTTTCCGAGGAGGTCGATTCGGTTAAGGATTTCATCTTTTCACTTCTCAAACAAAATTAAACACGCCTCAAAAGTGAAAATTCATTTATAACGGTTTTTGATTGATTAGTAGCATTATGGATTGGTCCTTTACGGCAGGATTTTCTCCAATTCCAGCGCGCCGCTAACTTCAGAGACTAATAGTGCCAGTTGAAGGAAGATATAAATCCGTTTTGTCTTAATTTTTTTACGGCTCAGGTGTGTCCCACGTTCTTAGTGGAAGGTGGGGTAAGAAGAAACATTAAAAATGGATTACCAGGATAAAATCCTTAAAAATACGACAGCGAAAGGCGCAAGAATATATATAGAATGAAAAAGTCTTAAGTGTTTTGTTACCCTCCAGGTTAACTCCTATATGCTGCATATAACACGCAAAAGAAAAACCATTTACCTTCCACACGTATAAGATCAGAAGCGTTTCCTGTTTTCCCGTGCGCTGCTGCTGCGTGCGTGTGTCGGCGACGGGCTCCTTTCATTCACTGTGTGTCCTTACACTCTCATATTTCTAATGAAAATTTAATAGGGAACAATCTTCCACGGGGTGAGCATTTTTCCTAAATGAGCTCGTTCGTTTCGGTAAATGTATTCGGCTTTTTGAATAAATGAATTTTTGATTATACCTGGCGCAGTTTTCTCTCCATTTCGACTCAAACTTTCTTCCCTCTGTTAAAAATTTGATAAAAATTACCTTCTAATGTCTTGTGGTAATTAAATTCAGGATTATGCTAAAAAATAAAGTATATCCTGTGAAGTTCTCTTTTTGTATAGGGCTGAGGTTGTCTTCTTTAAAGATTTATCTCTTTGAATGAAATTTTAAATTCATGATTATAAGATATGAGGTACTGGGAAATAGTTCGTTTCTTCTACTGCTGTTTAATATTTCGTTTGTTTAATGTTCTTAAAGGTTATGGAGCTTTAAAAATGTATTTTTAGCAAAGTAGCATTTATAAATATTTTACAAAATTAAATTATTTAACGTTTATCGTATTTTGTAAAGCCAAATCTTTTCATTGTATAGTATAACATACTATACCATGTCCAAAAGACTAGACTCTATCGAAGAATTTCAAATTTTGAACATTAGCTCAGCAATAGTTAGGTTAGGTTATAGTCCGGGAGCCAGCGACCGTTTTTGATGACCAAAACCACAAAAGCTGAAAACTTGTCCTAAGCTTTACTTGGTATCACTATTAAACGAATGGACCTCCAGCTCGCGCACTTCCGGGGGGTGTAGCTGCGGCAGCCTCCCACACATGTAAAATAATAATTAAAAAAAACTAATACTGCAAAAACTGAAACTTTGGTAACATTTACATTATGTTATAAAATAAAGAAAAAACGTATCCAGCCGAATGTAGAGTGGGGGATTATGCCCCAGCTTTTCACGTAAAGAAGTGGAAAATGCGCACTGAGTAAACTGATACCGCAAAAACTGAAATTTGGTAAATTTATAGTTAAGTGAATAACTTGAACGAAAAAAACATCCAGCTTCATATTTAGTGGGGGAAAAGTGTCCAGCCGATGCAGTAAAAGACGTTGCGCATCGGCATGCGCTCAGGCGCGTTGTATCTTTGGATGTAGCAGCTGGACACTTTCCCCCCACTAAATAGAAAGCTTGATGTTTTTTTCTATTAACTTATTTACTTAACTATTATATTACCGAATTTCAGCTCTTGTGGTATAAGATATCTATACTTTTCTCATGAAACACAGCGCGCCCATGTAGTTATTATACTGTCTCACAAGTTTTTGAATTTAAAGGCTATTAGTAAATATTTACACTTTTGAATATACATAATAAACCGTACAATACATAACATAAACAGGAAATATGTAGACATCAAAATAAGAAAAGTAAAAAAAAAAATTTAATTATTTGAACTTTTTACTATTAATTATTATTCGAACGTTTTACTATTAATTATTTGAACTTTTTTAGTATTTACAATATTTACAAAACTATATACTAAGAATAAAAATAAATAAACATATTATGTTATTACGCACAAAATAATATTCGAATTTATTAGAATCCGCCATCTTCGGATTCATATATATGTAAATACTTTTGCCCCTCACCCACGTCACGCTACATCTCCCTGTCTCTCACATACGCACACAAATATGCTTACAAAACACACGCTATCATATATGCAGCTACGCACACTTGTACGTTTCACCCGCTCATACACTCGATCCCGCATTGCACATTATTATATTTTAACAAACAGAATTACTTACTCTGTACTTGAAGATGAGGATGCCTGATTTTTCGGACCGTATCCTCTATGTTTAGGCGGCAATGCTGCAAAACGATTGTGGCACTGGCTGTGATACATTTGAAAACTGTTGGAATTTTTCGGAAAAACAACGTTAGAGAAAGCCAAACCAACTTCTTTGCGAATTTTTAAAATATATGTACACTTATTTAATTTATCCGCATCAAAAGGATTTAATTTTCCGCTCTTTTTGGAGCAAAATACACAGAAGGGATGTATATTCGACATTGTCGCAGCTCGAAACGGTAGAAGTTCAACGATCGCACTGGATAGCTTGGCGTCACTCTGCCAAATTCGCAGCAAACAGATGAAACATTTGGGGAGAAGGGATACTTCCGTATTAGATACAATAGACCGACTGCTGTGTGATTCGTTTCTAGAAATTTCAAAATTTAGGCATCGAAATTAAATTTTCAAAGACGAGCCATGTAACGGTCGGTTGAGATATTTGGTACAACATAAAACGGCAATTACTAGATCTTGGCTCCGTATTATACAAATTGGGTATCTATATATTATTAATAGACTATTTGCACTTTTATGTAAATATTTACTTTTCTTATTTTGATGTCTACATATTTCCTGTTTATGTTATGTATTGTACGGTTTATTATGTATATTCAAAAGTGTAAATATTTACTAATAGCCTTTAAATTCAAAAACTTGTGAGACAGTATAATAACTACATGGGCGCGCTGTGTTTCATGAGAAAAGTATAGATATCTTATACCACAAGAGCTGAAATTCGGTAATATAATAGTTAAGTAAATAAGTTAATAGAAAAAAACATCAAGCTTTCTATTTAGTGGGGGGAAAGTGTCCAGCTGCTACATCCAAATATACAACGCGCCTGAGCGCATGCCGATGCGCAACGTCTTTTACTGCATCGGCTGGACACTTTTCCCCCACTAAATATGAAGCTGGATGTTTTTTTCGTTCAAGTTATTCACTTAACTATAAATTTACCAAATTTCAGTTTTTGCGGTATCAGTTTACTCAGTGCGCATTTTCCACTTCTTTACGTGAAAAGCTGGGGCATAATCCCCCACTCTACATTCGGCTGGATACGTTTTTTCTTTATTTTATAACATAATGTAAATGTTACCAAAGTTTCAGCTTTTGCAGTATTAGTTTTTTTTAATTATTATTTTACATGTGTGGGAGGCTGCCGCAGCTACACCCCCCGGAACTGCGCAAGCTGGAGGTCCATTCACTTACTAGTGATACCAAATAAGGCTGGAAAAAAATTTTCAGCCTTTGTGAAATGACCACCCTCAAAAGGTCGCTGGCTCCCGGACTATTAGGTGTAGGAGCAGCCCAGTCCGATGAAACAGGAGGCACAATAAACGCTTGGGAACGCCATTTTGTTGCCACATTCAAGTGTAACCAGGCTCGCAAATTGTTTGGTTGGCTGTGCCGGATGTCGAGGTTGAGTTGAAATTTCGACCACTGAATATGATGTCGGGTTGAATTCACTTTGGGTTGGAATAGAAGTGACCGGAAATCAAAGCTTAACCAAACATCACTTTGTAACGCCGCACAGTGTGACGAAAGGTATTGAAAAACAGAAATAAATCATTTTTCACGAATACCAATGGAATGTCCGGAACTTCTTTCACATATACCCAATGTACAATAGTAATTTATTTTATTTTTTTTTGTTTTTATTTCACAAACCAGTAGTACATCAGTACAGTACTTACAGAGGTATACGCAGATACCTGTGCGCAAGAACTGGTATTAAACTTAACCTAAAACTAACATCAAGTAGATAACACTTATAATTCAGTAAAATTTGCTTGACTTAGATAATTCATTACTTATATAAAACCTAATATTAACTGCTAATATTTACATGCTTTCCTATCCAAATCCTTAGTTTATTTCTTAATATTTTTTTTGTACATTTTAATGACTTCATTCCTTTGGGAAGAGCATTAAAGGCTCTGATGGCTGTAAGAAGAGATTCTTTATTACTTATTGCCTTGTATCTTATAGGCATTTGTATATTTTTCTTTCTTGTTGTGCTAGTTGAAGAACAAAATTTTCCGGTCAATGTGGGGTAATGATACAATAGTGATTCCAATGTGAATAGCTGAGCTAAATTTAATGGTTTATCATTTAAAGCAAAAGAGTTTTTGTATACAATTTTTAGTAATTTGTTTTGTAAACTTTGAAGTAGACACTTATAGTTGTTGTATTCTCCACCCCATGCTATTATACCATAACTTATTATACTATTAAACAATGCATAGTAAGTTATTTTTAGTGTAGCAGTATTAAATACTTTCGACAGTTTGTAAAATATAAATATAAGATATTTAGTTCTGCTGATTATATACTCAATGTGCTTATCCCATTTAAGATGTTGGTCGATGATAACACTTAAGTATTTGCAAGATTCAACTCGTTTAACTGGTTGACCTTTAATAGTAACCTTTATAGTGGTCGGTATACTATTCGTATAATTACCAAAAGTAATGAAAGTAGTTTTTTCTATATTTAATGACAGCCTATTTAAAGCTAACCAATTGGAAATGTCGTCTAAGTAATTAATCATATTAAATTCAATTTCAGTCCAGCTTTCTCCAGTAGATATTACGACTGTATCATCAGCGAAAGAAAACACTTTATCTCCATTTATTACCTCTAACATATCATTTATATATAGTAGAAAGAGCAATGGACCAAGTATAGTTCCTTGGGGTACACCAGTTGTTACAGTGTTATATTCACTGATCTCATAGAGTATTTTTACACATTGTTTTCTATTACTCAGATAACTTGTTATTAACTGATGTGCTTTGCCTCTGATTCCGTAATTATACAGTTTATCAAGAAGAATTGAGTGATTAACTGTATCAAAGGCCTTCGTTAAGTCAAGAAATGTAATTGCAATAGGTTTACTATTGTCAAGTCTCTGGAGTATAATCTCAGTTATGGTATTTAGAGCTTCTTTGGTACCTTTACCCTTTAAAAATCCAAATTGCCTACTAGATATCAGCTTACAATGACTTATAAATTCTGTTAATCTATTATATATTACTCTTTCAAAAAATTTGGCTACATTAGATATTAGTGATATTGGCCTATAGTTGCAAGATTGGTGTTTACTTTTTGCCTTGTGTATAGGAATAATTTCAGCAGTTTTAAGTTCTTCTGGCCAATAAGATTTTTCAATACATAAATTAATGATATGTACAAGAGGAAGAGTTATACATTCTTGCAATACTTTAATGGATTGTGCATTGATATTGTCTACACCACCAGCTTTAAGGGGTTGCTCTGATTTTTGGTTTAAAAAAAAACGAAATTTTTTTTTGCCTTTTTATATTTATTAATATGTGTAGAATACGTTCCTAAAATATTAGTACGAAATTTTTTTTCGTTAAAAAGTTATATGCAGTATTGTAAGTGCAAAAAACTGATTTTCTGTCGGACGTTCAGCGCGTGGTAGTGCTACTGTTATAGTTTATATACATAGTACCTGATGTTATTGTTATTTACACGAATGCAAAATATACATACGCATTCGTGCAAATAACAACATCAGCCACTATACAGTCCACGAAATTAATTTGAAGACACCTACTTTTCCAACCTTTGAAGTTCCGTTATGTAAAAACTAAGGATTTCTATGAGTTACCAAAAATATCAAAATTTAGGGATTTTTGTGTAGATTCGTCTTCGTTTCAAAAATATTCCGTTTTTTATATGGAATTTTAGAAGAAGAGCGGTAAATTTGAGCAAACTTCTAAAATTATGCCTTGGAAATGCGAAATTAATTTAAAGACACTCCTCTATTTCTCTATTTCATGAAAAAACGGGAAATTTTTGATACCAGGACCAATCTACACAAAATTCCCTAAATTTTGATATTCTTGGTAACTCATACAAATGCTTGGTTTTTACATAACGAACTTCAAAGTTGGGAAAAATAGGTGTCTTCAAATTAATTTCGTGCACTGTATGTATATAGTAACGCAAACATACGTTTGAATTTACTTACATTATTTCGGTTAGTTCGGCTACAGTGAAACGTAAAAAAACTTTAAACGCTTTTTTCTCAAAATGCCATTTTTCAAAACGGTTCCAGCGATTCAAAAGAAACTATTTAATATATTGACTTACCACTTATGTCAATTTATCGAAAATGATGTTGTCGAGTTCGCCTGTGTAAATTTTTTTTTCAAAATCTTACTATTAGTATTTTATCCTCCCATTTTGGGCCAGAAAAGTTGCATTTTTACGTTTTTTCACTAAAATGTCCTTAAATTTTTTTTTGATGCAATTTTTACTAATGTTGACATAAGCGAACTAAAGGACATAATTTTTAACAAAACCGTTTTTCACTTTTCTGGTTCTGACCAATGGGGACGGAGCTATCGATGGAACCGTTTTCCATGTTATTTTTGAGGTGTCAACTTCAGCGCGTGCTACATATTTATTTATGACGGCAAAAAAAAATTAAATTTTTTTTTGTGATCTCTAAAAGTTATCTAATACTATGAAAAAATTTTGTATATAAAAATAATAAGGGTTTTCTGTAAAAAAAAATCCAAAAATAGTCAATTTTTTGCCTCAAAAATCAGAGCAACCCCTTAAGTTTTAATGTATCAATGATTTTCATTATTTCATCAGTATTTGTAGGTTTAAGGAATATTGTTTTAGAGTTCATAGAAGGAAGTTTAATTATCGAGTTTGGGGGTACTTTTATAAGTTTACACATTTCTGTTCCTATATTACTAAAGTACATATTCATGTAATTAGATATTTCTTTATGATCGTAAATTTTATTATTATGATTATTATAAATATAACTTATTGATTGTTCTTTGTTATGTCCTTTTTTAGTTTTTTATTAATTAGCTTCCATAGGTTTTTTGAACTACAACTATTTTTCTCTACTTCTTTCCTTTCATGCAAAAGCTTAGCCTCAATGATTAATCTATCAAGTATTTTAGTATATTTTTTGTACTCAGCTTTTTTTCCAAGATTATTTTTATCTTGCTTCCACTTATTATAAAGCTTTTCTTTTATATTACAAGAAGTTACAATGCCCTTTGTAATCCATATTTTTCTAGGTACAAATTTTCTATCTTTTCTAGATGACTTATTTTTTATGATTGAGATGTAGATACAGTGTTTGATTTTTTTTATTAGTTCATTAGCAGCTAACTTAGGTTCAGATATAGACAATAAGCTGATCCAGTCCATTGTACAAGCTACATTAATTAATTTACTGTAATTAATTGGAATAGGTTGTGTGTTAGATGTTTCATATTTTAATTTTGCAACAGAAATAATTAAGGGGAAATGATCAGCAGGATAGGGTATCATTAACTTGCAAGCTTTAGCTCTAAAAGATTCCGTTTTTATGAACACATTGTCAATACACGATCCTTCGCTAAAAGAGTCGGATGGTCTTGTTATTCCTTGAAAGCCCGGTAAAAAACCGTCCTCCAGTAGGTTATTCAAGTGTTCAAAGCTATAACAATCAGTATTTAGAATATTAATGTTGAAATCTCCTATTATAAGGTGGTTTTTAATTTGTTCCTTTTCTTTAATATAGTTTTTAAGTTCTCGGATAAACTCTGATTTTGATAGGTCATGAGATCTATATATTGTAGAAAGTTCCAACATATCATTATTGTCCAAGGTTAAGGTAGTATTAAGAATTTTAAGGTTACCATACTCATGCGTTGCAGTATTTTCACGTATTGAATCTTTAATGTAAATTACTACACCATCCGCTCTATTTACACAACTATTATTATAATACATAGTATATCCATACAGTAAGAAATAGTTAAAGTGCTCAAGTTTCCAAGTTTCAACGCATATTATGACCGAGGGAGGAATCCCTGGAATATATCCCTTCCTGATATTCCTGGAATATCCCTTCCAGGACCGAAAAATTCCAACTAAAAGTTGTAGTTAAGGTCGCACGCAAATTCTATTTCAATCAGTTCGAAGTTTCAACAAGTCTGCAAAAAACAAAGTGAAAGTAAATTTTTTATCATAATGAAACCAACAGTTTATGGCATGTATAGTATTATTTCATTAAAATTATTTAAATAAGACTGATATATAACAATTTTGGTGAACATTAAAAAAATGATATAAAAATTATCACTTTTAATTCAATCACATCAGTTCATTGAAGCTTTTAAAAAAATGGTAAAATATGGTACAAATGTGTTCTTCTACAAATTTTAGTACAACTAATGTATTTTATAATAATATATAGTGGTGCCTGCGCAAACCCTCGCAAATTTCTTTTTTTTAATATTTTTCAGAATGCGTCGTTAAAATCAGCGGCAAAGATTTCATGGAGGCGCAACGAAATTCATCGAAAAATGAAGCTGTGGAATATTTGTTCACCAAAATTTTGACCCGAATACCTGAAGGTTTTGTTCTGGAGGATCAGTTCGACGTCCAGGACATTGTGCGATTTGAATTTTTGAATTTAAATAAGAAATTCATCGGGTGTGGCAGACGTTGGGATCTTTTCGAAGAAAAAAATTCTGATTATTTGGCTGTTTTCAGTTTCACTTTGAAACGCGATGAGGAGGAGATGGAGGATGAAGTGTTCGAAGATCAAGACAAACAGCCGGGTTCGTCAAAGCGTGATCATCCTCCAAGTGGTGAATTTAGTTCCCTCAGTGATCGAAAGAAAAGGAACCGTCTGCGAACATTTAAAAAATTTGGATCTGAGAATTGTTATCGGCGTCAAGAAAATCATTGCATGCGGAAGGTGAACTTAGTGGTGGAGATGTGTTAGATAAGTTGGAAAACTCACAAATTTTTTTTTTTTTTTTTGTGTGTGAAAGTGAAAATATCAACGTCCACAAAAAAAAACAACAACATAATCAGTGGAATATACGCGCGCAGTGTAAAGCGAAGGCCTCATCACCCTTCCAAATACAAGCGACCGACGAACAGGACAAAGTAAGTTCCCTTTGCTCCCTACCCTCACTCGATTCACGGACCTGCAAGTGTCGCGCCCAAAATCTGTCGGTCGATGCAATTTGCCCCGTTTCAAAAGGCATAACACTTTGACGCGGACAAATTTTATTGCCTCTGATGGATGCGACGGTTGTAATTCCGGGAAATATCAATAAGAATGTGGCGAATGAGCCCGCGCAACCGAAGTCCCGTTACAGGTCATGCTTTGTTATTGACTTTTGTAACATTCGTGGACTTCATGCGAATTTCTCTTTTGTTGAGTGCCACTTATCTAATTATAAACCCCCCATCTTCGCACTGAGTGAAACCCAAATATCACCCGATAATGACTTAGGTCATTACCAGGTGTCGGGATACACTTTAGTGCACAATCTCTCCCCCCATAGGGGTACTGCCATCTATGTTAGGGATGACGTGGCTTATTATAAAATATTTTCAAGCACGACTTCAGATTTTAATTATCTTTGAATTAAAATCATTTTCAAAAGCCACGTCATATTCTTCTGCTTCCTATACAAAAGTCCTAACATAAGTAACGAAGCCTCCATTTCATCATTTGATACTATTTCCGAACAAATCTCGGGATTTTTGTCGTCCAATCCTGAGTGTGAAATTATCGTTGCGGGTGATTTCAATGTTCATAACGCAAACTGGCTGACTTACTCAAATGGCACCAGTGTTTCTGGCAAGGACGTCGAGCTCTTTGCAGACACCAATAATTTACATCAAATTGTGGATCATCCCACGAGAGTCCCTGATGTTGCCGGTCAAGGAAACTATCTCCTTGATCTTTTTCTCACTTCCCATCCAGAGCGATACTCCGTCGAAGTTGATTCACCTCTCGGCAATTCGGACCACAGCTTAATTAGCGCTAGCTTCCCATTCGAATTTCCCACCCCTCCCAAACCAGTTAGGAGAACTGTATGGCATTATGGAAAGGCCAATTGGCTGGGGCTAATTAATTTTTTCCAAGCTACTGACTGGAATCAGTGTTTCCGAACCAAAAACGTCAACTCTGCCACTATCCGTATCACTAGAATCATACAGGCAGGAATGCATTTGTACATTCCTCATTCTACTAAATCTGTGAAGGCTAGGCCCAACAAATGGTTTAATCAGGAGTGTATGCATGCAATCAGGAACAAAGAAGCCGCCTTTCGAGCTTACAAGAGCTCCCCGAGTGAATCGCTCCGTGAAGAGTATATAAAACTAAGAAATTCCTGTAAAGTCACCATCAGGAACGTCTAAAATTCATTTGACAGTAAGTTGAGAAGTAAACTCTTTAATGCAACCTCTGGTAGCAAAAACTTCTGGTCCTTGGTAAGTTCCATAAAGAAGAATTTCACTGCATCTACAACTCCTTCATTCATTCACGATAAGAAGGTGATAACAGACAGAAAAGCCAAGGCCGATTTATTAGCATCTCTGTTTGCTTCAAATTCTTCCCTACCCGAAACTGATGCGCTACACCCAGTTCTCGAGCACAATGCTCACTTAATGGACAGGGTTTTCTTCAGGACTCGCGAGGTGTACAGGTGCCTCAAGGAGCTCGATGTCAACAAATCCACTGGACCCGATAATATACCCCCTATCGTCTTAAAACAATGCGCGTCACCTTTGGCTAAACCTCTGCGCAAACTTTTTGCCCTATCATACTCCTCCGGAGTTTACCCAGACTCTTGGAAACTTGCCCATGTTCAGCCAATTCCGAAAAAAGGTGAAGCCAGCGACCCCTTAAACTACCGCCCAATAGCAATTACTATTCTCTTCTATTCTCTCCAAAACCATGGAGACGATAATCAACAAAAAGCTTATGGGATATCTAGAATCCAACCTACTCATAAACGACAGACAATATGGCTTCCGCCAGAAAAGATCCACTGGCGATCTTTTAGTCTGTCTTACAGAACACCTCAGCCGTAGTCTGCATGGATCCGGCGAGTCTAGTCTGGTTGCTCTAGATATCTCCAAGGCTTTCGATAGAGTTTGGCACTCAGCCCTGTTAGCCAAACTCAAAGCTATTGGAGTCGACTCACTTCTACAGAAGTGGATCAAGAATTTCCTTTTCGGTCGTTCAATCAAAGTAGTATTGGATGGCGTCAAATCCGCATCCCACCCGATCTCGGCGGGGGTCCCCCAGGGGTCAATCTTATCACCGGCCCTATTCCTTATCTTTATAAATGACCTTTCAATCCCCTCCAACCCACTTCTCAGCTTCGCTGACGACGGTACTTTACGGTACTCGTACAGCTTCGATACAAGGCAGACTCATGCCAGATCCTGTCTTGATTATCGCGAACGTATGTCCAACTCTATTAATAACGACATTGTACTCATTCTAGAGTGGGGAAAGAAGAATCGTGTTGAATTCAACCCCGCCAAAACCAAGTACTGTCTTATCTCCAAAAAGAAGTTCAACACCCCTCCACCCTTGAAAGTTAATGAAGTTCAACTAATGGCCGAACCATCCTTACACATCTTAGGCGTGACATTAGCCAAATAGACGGAGAGCTGGCTACATAAAAAAGCAAGGTATAAGGTACATGAAATATGAATATCTAGAGAGGTGCCATTAGCGGTCCCGGACACCGAGTGGCTAATCTGCCAGCGCGATTAGGAAGATTAAGGCGGGGGCGGACGATCAAAGATGACAAATTATACATAGAAAAAAATGATAATGCTCATGGATAAAAATTATTGATAGTGAAGTATTTGTTGCTACGAAACGCGGGAAATTATTGGCAGACGCTTTCGTGGAAGATAAATGGCCGGCAGACGTCAACAAAGTGGCGTTATCGTTGATGCGAAAAAAATGATAAGCCTCATGCTTAAAAATTTTTGAGAATTATCATTAAACTGTTGAGGAAGCTGTGTGTTGAATGGCAGACGAAAAAATGAAAGACAACATCGAGGCAGACGGTATTGAAGAGCGCGGTCTCGTATTAACGAGAATCAAAAAGTTGTGTTATAGATTTTTGAAATTCGCTTTTTTGGCTAAACTACATTGTAGCCAAATCCTTAAGGCAGTTTTCTGTAAATTTTCAGATCAAAATGTCCTCCGGTTCAAAAGTTACATTAACATTTGTTGACACTCGACTTCGTCCGCAAGAAACGTTCGGATTTAAAATATTTCCTGCTAGTTAATTTTTTTGTTAAAAAGTAACATATGTATGTATAAGTGTTTGATTTTCATCATACATTTTTATCCGATTAAGATTTGATTATATTTTCCTATTGGGTAATTCATTTAATTTAAATTCATTATATTTATTTCTATACAGATCTCAAAATGTCTATTAATGACAAAGAAGTGAAGCGTTTTTTTGTGATATCTTTTTAAACGAGCGCGAACTTGCTGCACAAGTAAACAAAAAAGGAATCGGTGCTCTTTTTGAGTCTGCTAACCAAAATAATGATGGTATTTCAAGAAAGTTATTTGCTGCCCGTGATAGCAACTCTTTGATTCAAACCAAGCTTCATAATGATTGTAGAAGTATATACAATAAAAAGGCGCGGACTCGGAAAAGTTTGATATTTGATAGTAACTCACAGAAACGTATACGAAGCACGGGATTTTTTGACTGGGATAATTTGTGTTTTATATGTAATCATGGTAATAACTTATCAGCAGTAACATCGAGGTCATTCCAAATATGTATGTAAAATATTTTACAAAGTAACAAGGTGACTAAAAATGTCCGCGATTTACTTACAAAAACCCCGAATTTATTAGAGGTCAATGCCAATTATCACAAGCCGTGTTACGCGACATTTTGTAACTACGCGAAGAATGCTGAAATCTCAAACAAAAGTGAGACAAAAAACGTTATTTGTGGAAAATGGCTGCCACAGAGATATGGAAAAATAATGAAAGCTCCTTGCAGAACGGAGAAATATTTTTTTTACCTGACTTCTATGCTGAATTTATAACAAATTTACAAAAGCAAGGCACTTCCAAGAATGAAGCGCAAGCAATACTCCCCCATGAAGTGAAATGAATTTTTGGGAAACTGCTTCAGATGGTGTTATATTTCACTCAAAAAAAGGGTGTCCTGACATTATTTGTTCGCCAAATTGGACCATCTACGAATTACTAAAAAGAGAAAAAAAACCGCCAAATGCAATCACAGCATATTCACTATCTCAAAAAATTGCACATACAGTAGTTGTAATTTGAAATAGAGTCAATGTACATATAGCGACTTATAACAAGAAAATGCGAATATCTCTAAGAAAATTAAGTTAACAGTTATATTTTTTTTTGCAATTTATAAGAACTAACTCTAAGGAAAGAATAAAATAAATCTAAGTTAACTTATCTTCTGTTATTTTCAAAAACACCGACTCTATTTCAAATTATAACTGCTGTATGTGCAATTTTTTGAAATGGTGTAAGTGATATTAAAATTTATGCTACAAACGATTCAGTAATTTTACACCACGCTGTCCCAAAAATCAGGGTATAAATCGATAAAATACCTAAAACTTGCGAATATCCGAACCCATCCGATTTGCAGATCAATTACGCACATAATTTTGTTCTATTTTAACGATAAAAAATTATATGTAGTTTTGCTACTCGTGTACTTTGTAACAGCTACAATGTCGAGTGTCAACAAAATCAACTGTAGATACATTTTTCCATCCTCTATCGATTGCAATTAGTCTCAACCGGTTATCTCATTTCCATCACTTCGAGCGAAAAAATGGGATGCGCTGCAGGCCTAATTGTGTATAATGTTTGCATAGAAATATCAGAATAACATACGAAAATATATCTATCGAGCCCGCGCTCTTCAACACCGTCTGCCTCGATGTTGTCTTTCATTTTTTCGTCTGCCATTCAACACACAGCTTCCTCAACAGTTTAATGATAATTCTCAAAAATTTTTAAGCATGAGGCTTATCATTTTTTTCGCATCAACGATAACGCCACTTTGTTGACGTCTGCCGGCCATTTATCTTCCACGAAAGCGTCTGCCAATAATTTCCCGCGTTTCGTAGCAACAAATACTTCACTATCAATAATTTTTATCCATGAGCATTATCATTTTTTTCTATGTATAATTTGTCATCTTTGATCGTCCGCCCCCGCCTTAATCTTCCTAATCGCGCTGGCAGATTAGCCACTCGGTGTCCGGGACCGCTAATGGCACCTCTCTAGATATTCATATTTCATGTACCTTATACCTTGCTTTTTTATGTAGCCAGCTCTTAGACTAAAAGACTTGCGATGGAATGACCACATATTCCAAATCGCCAAACAAGGATCTCAGTGCTTGGGATTTCTTAAGAGGTGTAAGTTCCTCCTCCAGCCATCGGCCCGTGCTGTTATTTATAAATCCTACATTCGGCCTCTTCTCGAATATAACTCCCTCGTTTGGGGCGGCGCTCCAATAACCACCTTGGCATGGTTAGATAAGGTCCAAAAAAAGGCCCTTAAATTAATTGATGACGATACCGCTTGCTCCACCATCGACCCCCTCAGCCACCGTAGGAATGTAGCAGCACTGACAAAATTTTATCGCTACTATCATAGTGACTGTTCCTCCGAGCTAAACGCTTTCCTGCCTCCACGGCATTCTTATACCCGCAACACCAGATTAGCCCACTCGTCTCATTCCCTCCACCTGCAACTCCCCCTTTCACGCACTCAACAAGATATGAATTCGTTTGTAAATAGAACAACTCGACTGTGGAATAATCTCTCGCAGTCAGTATTTCCGAGCTCCTACAACATCCAAGAGTTCAAACGCAGGGTTCATAACCACCTTCTTCAATTCCCTCCCGTTCCTTTATAACCCCTCCAACCCCCTCCCCGTACTAAGCTTACTGCTAGACATTGCACCATGACGTGACAAATGACATGACGGACTAGTAGTACAAAGGGTGATTCCTGAGCTTAGCACTGCCACATAAAAAAAAAACTAAGGGCAACACAATGAGTTGGACATAATATGTTTATGACCATGGTTGATCAGAAAGTCATTAACCATATTACCGGTAATAAAGCTTAGGCTAATTGCTACGTCTGCGAAGCTAAGCCAGGTCAACTGAACTCTATTGTAACTGATGGGCCGAGACAAGTACCTGCAAAAGAAGATAATTACCGATACGAAATATCCACACTTCATGCCTGGATTAACTCATTCCAGTGCCTACTTCATATTAGTTACAAAGTCGAGTGGCAGGTGTACAGGAAGAACAAGGATAACAAAGCTGCGATCGATGATAGGAGGATGAGGATGAGGAGGATGATGTTCGACGATTTCGACTGGAATATACTCGGAAAACAGGTCGTATAGCTACGAATGATTTCAGTAAGCGATTGTTCCTCTCTTCAGACCCATACATCAAGTTTTTAGACGGGACAAAGGTCTTGATTTTAACCAATATTGCTTGTAATTATTCTAATATAATAAAATTTGTATACAGAAACATGAAATTAATTTTTTACATTATATTTGAATACAAAAAATTTTTCTTCCACAAATCGGATTTGAAGTTTTCAATTTTCATATACTCCCATACAAACTTGGTACATAATTAATTATATTTCATTATAGTTAATATAATCGACAAATTCTAATGATTGTATATGAAATTCCGTCCATTAAGCTGTTTATAAATGAGAATTTCCTTTTTTGGTCCTGAATCCTTTTTCGCAAAATGCATGAAAATTATTTTTAGTATGCAAGGATTATGGTTCTAGCATTCAATATTCAATCCCATATATTTTTCCGTTTTGTCCCATAGCCTCGTCACACTGTGCGCCGCTCCTGGTCAGCTCTCAGATGTCCTAGGTTTAAATAACAAAACTCCCGTTACGTTATGTAATTTTTTATTAATTATATTACACAACTTTATTACAAAACTAACAAGGGGAGGGAAAGAGATGGAAATAAAAGGTTTAAGTCGGTCAGCGCCACTGGATCAACTCTCCGTGGCTGGTAAAAGTATCAGTCGGTCGACACCACTGGATCAACTCTCCGTGGCTTGTCTGTTTTGTCCAGTTATCAGACATAGGAATCACCTCTTCAACTGTCTGATCACGACTGACTTTCGCAGGCAAGCACCGGCCTTTTATATTGGTGCCTTGCTGCGCTGCGCTGTGCTGTTTTGGTAATGTCAGCAGTTTATTCAGCGGTTGTGTCTCTTTTTGTTGACAGCGTTGGTGCCGTTATGTTTATTTACAGCGGCTAGTTTCATTACAACTTCAACCCAATTCAAACTCAACCAGCGGAGGCGAAAAATCTACTCGACCCAGGTAGCAGAGCTGAGTTGGTTTTGAGTGGACCCAATTTCAACTTTACCTCCGTTTATGACTGGGTTGAATCTGGGTTCATCCAGTACCCCTGAATGGGGTAAATAAAAACAAGAAGAGGAAACAGAGACGGAAAATAAATGTGACAGAATTAAAAGAACAGGCAGAATTAGGGGTGAATATGAGAACCTACTGGACATAAATCCTGCACTCCACTAATCGCGAAATTGCTTCGGCGAAGTACTTCTCCAAATTGATCAAAGCACGGTATACTGGATTGGAAAATGAACAATCCCCAAATCGATTTTTTCTCTATTATAGGCCCTGGAGGCCCTACCCTTTCTAGGTGCAGGAGTTGCATTGACCTATTCCTAGTTTCTCACCAATTATCTGGCAGTTTGGACTTTCATAGTTGTGTTACCTCCTCTTAGTGGCGTAGCGTGGGGGTTGCCGAGGGGGCCATTGCCCCGGGCGGCGCACACTGGGGCAGAAAGCACTTTTTTGGTTCAAAAGTTTCTAGAGACCACAATTTTTAACCAATTTAGATAATTTTTATTTTATTTTGAAGGTAAGATGATTTGTAAGATATCTGTGGAAGCCGAATTTTGATTTTCCCTTCCAAATATGTTGCACCTAACCTCAAATGTCAAAAATAATTAATTTGTGCTATGCTATGCTATGATCTATGCGATAAAATGAGACAATTTGATGTAATTAGAGCCCCAGATGAGGTACAATGACTTTTTTTTGATTGACTATTAATTATTACAATCAAATTAACTAGTTTTATAATTTAGACATGGGTGGCGTGCATATGAGGGAGGAGGGGAGGCAAACTTTCAGGACTCTTTTTGACCCCCTTAGAGGCAAATGCGGATTTTTATATTATTTTATTATTGTTTACATTAAATTACGAAAATTTTAAGGGGTCTCCGAGCCTCCTACGATTTTTTTTGGGGCCGTGGGAGGTAATATTATAAAGTGCATAAGTGCATTTTACAATTCACAGCCCTTAAGGTTGCGCACTGGCCCCAGAGGCAAGGGCGGATTTTTTTGTTATTTTTTAATTATACTAGTGACTGTTACGAACATTTTAAGGGGTCATAATGCCCAATACGACTTGTTTTGGGGCCGTGGGAGGCAAAAAAATGGCTAAAAACAAAAAAAAATTGAGGCATATTTGGAAGGGAAAATCAAAATTCGGCTTCCACAGATATCTTACAAATCATCTTATCTTCAAAATAAAAAAAAAATATCTAATTTGGTTAAAAATTGTGGTCTCTAGAAACTTTTGAACCAAAAAAGTGCTTTCTGCCCCAGTGTGCGGCGTAGATGTTGGGGGCGGCGGAAAAACTGGACCGAGCTAGAGATCCTGCCGACAACATCAGGCCCTAACCATTGCCACATCCAGCACGATGTCCTGGCTGATGGTGTCTACAGGCCAAACCTAAATGGGAAGGGAAGTGAAGTGAGGTGAAGTTAGGTACCATTCCATATAAATGTATGAGAGCAAGGTTGGCGCTTTCATAGGTGAAAATGGTGCACTTGCACCGGGCGCAATTTTAGAAATTAAGATTTTAAAAAAAATTGAAAAATTTGAAAAAGTGATCCCATTGTCATATATTACACGAAATGCACCTTCTGTGCGTTTTACCATTGTCTTCTACAAGGTGTGGCCAATGCAATTTCATTTAGTTCGCTTGATTTTGTCGTCTATCCTTTCTTGGCTGGCACGGTGCCATAGGTCTTGATTTGTAATTCAAATTAGTCGTACTATTGTAGATCACTACTTCGGCGAGAAACACCTAGATCGCCTCTGCCTCTGAAGTTTTTGAAAGCGGCTTCTATGTCCTGTAAGGCTGTTAAGTGGACTGCTTTGTTATGCAAGACTCGACCGTAGAAACCAATACATGCAGTGCAGTGACCACCTATTATCCTTCGAAATATAAAGGATTGGAGAACGACATAGAGACCTCCGTTATGGAGATTCGAGTTTATAGTTTTATTAGTGCTGGAAATAGTTAAGGAAGTGCAGCTTACAATGAAAATCATCGGAGAGCATTAATCAGCATTAGCGGGAGAGTTTTTTGAATTTAAAGCGTAAGTAAACTCAGCATAAAAGCAAGATCGCGAATCAAATCCTGATTGGATAAAGGCAAGGGCGCGCTTTCATAGGTGCAACTGGTGTATTTGCACTGGGCGCAATTGGACAGGGCGCAATTTCAAAAAAAGTGAAAGAAAAATTCCGTGCCTTCATATTCCATGAGTGTTTGTGTCTTCTTTCATTTTCCTTTACTGCCATCAGAAAATGAGCAAAAATGAAGGGGGCGCAATATGTATATGGCATGCTGCACCGGGCGCAAAAAAGACAAACGCCGGCCCTGTATGAGAGTGACCAATATGGAAATAAGTGGATGTTACATCTACTTCAGTGGAAATTACGTCTACTTTACTTTTTCGTTAGTTTTCATTTAGGTTTGGTCTTATTTCTGGACTATAAAGTTGATGCATCAAAATTATCCAACCAAACTCTCATATTTGACGGATTATCAAAAAAGTGTACGCCTGTGATGGAAGACAACCACTTTTCTATTATTCAGTTATTTGGCGTAATTCTTTCGATTATTTGCAGGGCATAATTTCCCTAGTTGTCCACATTAGAGTTGAGAATGAATCGTCTTATTAATTGGAAATACCTCATATTGGACGAAGTTGCAGCAGATGGCAATTAGGTCTCATTAGATCTCTCATGTTTTTCGCATTCAACTCATGAATAACTCATGCATGGACCTTCTTTTTGTATCCATGTTTGTGTAAATGGTTCAAAACACTTGTGTGGATAATACTTAGCAAACATATATTCCTTATGATTAGAGTCCGTGCCATAAAAGAAGGGAAATGAGCGCTCATATGAAACACAATAGGTGTCCATTGGCAGCTCGCAACGGATTGGCAAATTGTGAATAAATCAGTCGGTTAGATTGTGGTGAAAAATTGATTCATTTGTTTATTTTCAGTTGAATTGTAGTTTTGTTGTAAGTTCGTTCGTTCGTTTTTATACAAACAGAGTGACGTTGCTCTCTTGTATGAGACTCTCAATGTGCATGGAAACAGCGAATTTAAGATTCCCTTCTTTTATGACGCGGGCTGTAAATGCTGAAGTTTGAGAAGGGCTCCAACAGCTGCCGCATTTGTCGTTAAAATCCCCTGTAATAGTATTGAGCTATGATGATGGGAAATGAAACCTCCAGATATTGGACAGAGAAGAGTTTAAGGTTAAGCTCGTGCATATACGAGGCTTTCTATCTAAAGACAGACTGATATAAATTATAGAGAAATTGCTAATTCCAGCTCTCTGGGTCTGTTAAAGTTTATAATTTAGGCCAACCTTGAAGCACGGATATAGCCTGCGCCAAAACAATTGGAAATCTCAAAAGCGATTTTTTGATGCGCAGTGAAAGTCTCAAATCCTCACCACGAAAGTAGATTCAAAAAGAAAAGTGCACCTCGTCATTCCGTTCGTTTAAAACCCCAAATCACCCGCTCATTTATATTTTCAATCACAATTCAATCTGTCTCACTACGCGACTCTTGTCCTGGTCAGATGCTATGGTGAAGTGTTGTTCCCGGTAAACGAGTTTCAAAAGGTAAATTAAAATGCATGTGCGCTTGAATTTTTTTCCATACACGGAATATTAATGTATGAGGAGTTGTCATTTCCTCGCCTGCGCGTAAAATTCCCATTTATTTTGGCGCGCACTATACCGAACATTCATTAGTTACATATGATTCATTGCGTTTACATGATGCCTTGAGTTCTTGGATTGAAAATTACTTGAAATTCAAGTTGGGTTTTCGATTCATTGATTAAAAGTTATTGAAAATCTACAATGTCCACGTTGATATTAATCTAGCTCTACAGATCTAATCTAGCTATCTTACCAATAGAACAAGTGGTATAAATTAACATTGGCCATTATCTCAAGCAGTTCGCTTTGCAATTCGAAAGTAGGGGGCAGCAAATTTATGGTTCGCCCCGGGTTGCAGAAATCCACGCTACGCCACTGCCTCCTCTTCCTTCTCAGACTGTTGAGCTCGAATTGAGTTTTTCAACCTTTACGCCCTCATTTTCTAGAACGCTTGAATACCGTGTTCTGGATACGGTAGATTGGGAACAGTTTGGCAAGAGCCTCAATGACACACTTCTTTCTTTCCAACGCCCGGCCTCCTGTAATTGGTCCAGCGATGACATAGATTCTTCTATCTCCTTTCAAAATTCGACCTTTAATTCACTGTTAGATTGAGTTGCTCCTCTAAGTCGTTTGGTTTTCGTGACAGGCTTCCTTCTGATATCCAAAAATTATTCCTTAACCGTAAAAATTGTAACGTCAGCTTGAGAGAAACCTCTTTCATCATAACAGTCAAGCGTTAGCCCTTGCTAATCAAATTATGTTATGTTACTTAATCGTATAGTTGATGCACGCGTTTCCTCCTTCATGAATGCCTCCTTCAAAAACAAATTCCGTGCCATGAAGCCTGGCCCTTCCCTTTATAAGGAGATCAATAGGATCATTGGCAGGAAATGTTTGATATAAGCTTTGGCAAGAAATATTTGAGATAACCTTTCCGGTAGTAATTCTCATTCTCAACTCATAGCCCTGAGTTATTTGCTGACTACTATCGGGACCAGGGAGTCATTTCTGACGTAAAAAAAAAAGCTTACACTTGACGTTTTACACACCTTTTTCACTTTATCACCGCACTCAACCCACCCTGAAAAAGCGATTCTCGTTGCATTCGTGAAAACTTAATGCTGAATAAAGGCTGAATTGAATTTTTATACTAGCAAGTGTCAGTTTATCAAATCTAGTAGGTACATATCTAAAGTGAAAACTTTTCACGACTTCACTCTAAATTTCACGGTGTAAAATTTTTTTAAACGTACAAAGTTTTTGACAGTGATTTGCACGATGTAAGAATCGCAAACAAAGGTGCAAACGTGTAAATTGTTTACACGTTTTCACTACATAATCTGACTATAATCTTGCGAATCATGAGTTGGTTACTCGAACTGTTGAGGATCTTCAACTTTATCTCCCTTGCTCCCATCGTAATTTTGGGGATATTCCTGCCAGTAGTGAGGATCTGTACCATTCCTTCTTCAAACCTAGTTCACTTGACTCGTTTATTCACTCCGTAAATGGCAAAAGGTCCGCTGGCAGTGATAATGTCATAAAGGGCCATAAAGGGCGTCAATAGCATACTCAGTTGAACGATTGTCCTTCGATCGTGTAGGTCAAGCAGCACTGGACGTGGTTAGTACTTAGCTGGGGGACTGCTTGGTAAATTTTATAGATTTCCGTGCCTGGGACGGGAGTGAGCATGACTGTGACGAGAGCGTGCATGCCTGTGGTGGGAGAGTGCATGTCTTTGTTGTTGGGAGTGTGTATGGCTTTAGCGGGAGAGTGCACGCCTGTGGCAGAAGCATGCGTACTTCTGTGGCATTCTTATTAGTTCGCAATGCGTAGTACCCGCAGGCTCGTGCGTGCTAGTAATAAAATTAACGTCTGAATTATTTTTAATCGGGAGAACCGAACTGCCTAGTGTCCGCTGCCTCCATTTAGCTAAAGCCGGGCATTTACACAGGAAGTGAACAAGTGAACGCGATACCCATCCTGAGCGATCTGCTCATAGTACACCGAGGAATTTTCCTTCGCAGCTAACTTAAACATTAGTTTGGCCTTACCCTGTAGAGATCCATTACTTGCCAACACGTGGAGGTTTAAACAGCCAAATTTATTCAATTGAAGACAGAATTATTTATATTTTATTTTAATGCAACATTTAAATGCAGCCCAGGATCAAATTACCACATTAAACGTTCTTGCAAAAATCTTTATTCCGATTAAACCAATTCCGTTGTATTATATATAATGTAATAATATTATTCCCAAAAAAAACTACAATTTCCAGCTTCCAATGTCCTAATATCCTTTAAATAAAAGGAAACGAAGTACATCTACTCCCGGTAGAAATTGCCCAAGTAGTAAAAGAAAGCCCGATTACGATGTGAATTACCCCAGATAGGCCGAACCTTCTTTTGGAATTTTCAAATACTTCCAAATTAGTCTAATTCCCCAGACGGAGACTGTCCGAATTTATTTAAATCGGCCACTAAAAGTGACCTTAAGGAGCGAACCTTTCGGTTTTATTATCTCATCCGCAAATTCTTTAGAGTATTCCCTTTCCCTGAGTCCTTTTGCTCCTTATTTGTATAGATTTGCGTGAAAATGTGTGTTTGGGCCAGGTTTTGATGCTTATTTCTTCGAAGGTCGCCGGGACTAAGAGAGGGGCTATATAGAATGTGCTTGTACACCTTTTCCCTGGAATCCTTTAAGTCCTTTCCACATTGATTAAGTATTCAAATTGTGATATTATTCAAAAGGATATCCTTCCTTTGGAGTGAATTATTTACATTAAAATGGGGAGCCAAAGAAGCTGTTCAGGAGTGGGAATGGATTATGGTCGGAGTAATTTCTTAGGTGCAGAGTATTGGGCAATTTCGGTAGATCTTTCTCTAGGGAACATAAGGTCTTGAAAATGACACCCAGGATGTGTATTTTTCCCCAAGACTTTAATGCTATGCTGAAGTGCTCTTAAGGGGGGGATGAAATTGAATCCAAACACCCTAAAACGGTCGAAATAACCCTATTTGTGGTGGTGGTAGTTGTGTTATAGTGTAGAGTAAAAGAGAGAGGGCGGCCGTTAACCACCTTGTAAATCAAGTGAAGCCTGTTCCATACCTCCTTGCAACAAGGGAATAACTGGATACAATAGAGGTTGACGTGAATCCAGTGATTAGCTGAAATACCATGATCCTAGCTGTTCAAATATACATATATACGGGTGCAGGAGGGGGCATGGAAGAGGTGTTACAACAATTGTCGGATACCCACACTGAACATTGTGTGGGGCTTACGAGACTGGTTTTTGCCAACTTTGGGTAAATTATGGTCTAGTTAATCTGGATCAAAGCTAAGATTGGATGCTATTATGGGGTCTTAGTGGATACTAAACTGTTTGCCAGAGAGCGTCTTGCTTGTTAAGTGCGCTCGAAAGTGTGTGAAATCTCCTACCGACTGGAAAGATACTACATGTAATTAAAAGGTGGTTGCATTTTGCTATCGCCTATTGCATCGGGACCATAATTGGGTCTGCATTGTGGCTTTGCAATATTAATTGCCGATAATTGATTTTCGGTTAAGGGCTTTGCTATAGTAACTGCTGGAATGGTGTGTGTTGGTAAACTTGACCACTGAGGGATTATATGGCCAGTAAATTTCTCTATAATTAAACTAGAAATTTTAGCACAGTCTTAAGCTGATGGTTTTCTGGTATTTAGTTAATCTATTCGATTTTCTAGGGCAGTAATTCTCAACCTTTTTTGTTGCGGCACACTTTTAACAATTTCAAAATTTGGCGGCACACTAACAACACAATAAATTTTATTTATAGACCGTCAGCTAGATTTAGGTGCCCCATTTTCTAATGCTAGCCTCGAAGAGCGTTGAAAGGTAGATCGATGTTGAGTTGTTATTAAGGAGCCGTGCCTGGGGATAACGCATCGTAACGAATTTTCAGTAACAGAAATAAGAGGCGCATCTCGCCCATCCATATTTTCACGCCAACATCTTTATAGGAATAGTAACGGCTCAAGCCTTCACTTTTCGGGAGCCAGTTTCCATTAAAAAATCATGTAGTAAACTTTGCTAGAGTGAAAATATGGGCGAGATACGCCTCTTATTTGTGTTACAAATAAGAGAACCCCAGGGGCATTCCGAAAGAGTTTCCTCAAAAATACCATCAAAAAAGACCAGTCATACTGAAGTGAGGTATGCATTAGCAGTTTTTTATAATGGCCCTAGTAGGCAAACCTTATTTCAAATTAAGCCTTACAACCTTATGTAATTAAGCCTTACATATTCAGAAAACGTTTTGAAAACCTTCACAAAAATACCCCCGCTTCACCGGCTAAAGAAGCACATTGGCGAACTGAACTTCTAACCTTATCTTAGTTCGCATATAAACATATTCAACTGAGGAAAATCAAACATCACTTCGCACAACGGGTCCCGAACTGAAGTTGAATGAAAAGCTCGCTCAAAAGATAGCGTTAGCCATTCCAGTGACTGACTTCTGGCGGAAAAGCAACAATTTGCACAAACTGAACGTGACGAGGTACGTAGATTGAACAGAACATTATTAAACTGAGGTCGGTGAAGCCGGGCCATTAAGCTTCAGTTAATTAATAGAGTTACCCTTCTAGCTCAGAAGTTGCACTTCTCAGCAGGCCTGAGAAACATTTACCACTGCAGTCGTGGCTCAGCTGAGACATACAAACATAAAATATTAGATACCAAGATCACAAAACAAGAAGCACCCAAAAACAAAACGGGAGTGGGGCAGGAAGTCACACCAAATTGAGAAGAGTCCTTTTAAGAATAGCTTCACTATTTAGCAGGCTAAACACACTCCTAGTTTTGTTAGTATTTATGAGCATGCGATTGATTAACCGGTTCGAACATGCCATAATTAGTATTAGAGGAATAAATGTGCAGGAGAGGATCACGACCTCGCGACGCTTATGGAGACAGCTTAAGTTGAGTAATTTAAGTCTGCTCTCATAAGGCGGAAGAATAAGTGGGTCATCCATCCCACGGGAGGTGGCTGAGTGCAAACTGGACAAACTTCCTTTGAACCGATTCGATTCTACCACATGGGAGGAGTAATAAGACCATACCTGGGAGGCGTATTCAAGCAAAGACCTAGCCAAGGATACGTACAAGTATTTAGTTATGAGAGGGTTGTTGAATTCCTTTGACCATCTTTTTATAAATCCCAGGACTGAATTGCCCTTGGAGGAGATATAAATGATGTGGGTGGAGAAATCCAACTTACTTTCTAACCTAACCCCTAGATCGAATACAGAGTTAACGCGGGAGACCTTGTTGTCGAAACCTTGTTAGTTTAACTCATACAAAGCTGTAGTTTTTGTTGATGCATTGATTCATGCTGGTTACCGTGAAGGGTATCATTTAACATACTCAATAGACTGGTTCTGGTTCGATTACAGGGGCTAAGCAGCAATGGACGTAATTAGTACTCAGTTGGGAGACCGTATTGGCAAAACGATACTTGCGTTTAAAAATATAAAGTTTTCGACACAGGCGCAGTTATATTCACATATCCACGCCGAACTTCTCAAACTTTTCGGAATACTTTTTAAACTCGGAATCGAGGAGCAATGATTTTTTCTCAGCCACAATTGGTGTTAGAGGACTTCATGTTTAAGAGCCTCTCAAATTTTATCTACTCTCTCTAAACGACGCACGGCGACTTAGAAAACCTGAGTCGACACGGTCCATTAAGAAGCTGACGTACGAAAACAACATCGGCCACCTCACGACGCTTGTGGAGAGTGTTTAAGTCGAGTAACTTAAGTCGGTATTCGTATGGTGGAAGAACTAAAGAGTCTTCTCAAGGAAGGTGATTCAATGCGAATCGAACGAGCCTACGTTGAACCGATTCAATTTTTCCAACATGCGAAGAATAGCGAGGAGACCAAACCTGGGGCGCATATTCAATTAAAGGTCTGACAAGGGAAATGTAGAGGTGTTTAGTGATCAGGGTGCTGTTAAATTCTTTGGACCACCTTTTTATAAAACCCAAGACTAAGCTGCTCTTGGGAGAAATATAGTTGATATGAGTAGAAAAGTCCAGCTTGGTGTCAAATCTAATCCCGAGATCTTTGACAAAATTAACACGGGGGACACGCTCATTAAAAAATGAGTAGTTATAAATTATAGAATCACGTCGCCTACAAAAAGTCATGACTTCGCATTACCTTAATATTAGGAACCAGGTTGTTGTTAGCACACCAAGAGTAAAAGGTGGCGAGGTCAACTTGCAAAAGTTTGCAGTCCGCCATACTCTTTACGTGACGGTACAATCTGATGTCATCAGCATAAATCAGGATTCTGCAGTAACTTAGCAAGGGAACAATGTCACCAATAGACAGAATAAAGAGGATAGGGCCAAGATGACTGCCTTGAGGGACACCGGATGACGCCTCAATGTTCGCGGATTTGGATTCACTGAAAAGGACTTGGTAGGTCCTGTCAGCTAAGTAGGACTGGAACCATAATAGAAGGGCTTCAGGGAAACTAACTTTTTTAGTTTGAAAAGTATAATAGAGTGGGAAAGCTTGTCAAATGCCTTACTGAAATCAGTGTAAACACAATCAGTTTGGCAGCCGGAAACGAAGCCTTCGATAGCATGGGAAGGGAATTCAAGGAGATTGGTGGTAGTGGAACGAGCTGGAAGAAAACCATGTTGGTTCGTTGAAATAAGTTTCTTGCAGATGCGCACGATTTCAGAATAAATGATTGATTCAAAAAGCTTTGGTATGACAGACTGCTTGGCAACTGATCTTCGATATTCGATATTTCGTTCTTGCTTTCACTTTTGTGAAAAGTAATTATGAACGAATTCTTCCAAAGGGCTATCTACAATCCACATGGGGCGGTCGGGCTAGGCTCATAAGGGCCCCTCCCAAAATGCTAGTCGGACATAACCCCATAACCAAAGAATTTAAAGCCACCTCGTAATTCAATTGACCGAATAATATTTTAAGGGGAGGTCCAACCCAAAAATGATAAAAATTGAAAAAAAAAAACTTTTTTTTATTGTGTTTTCAGATACTATGATTCTTCTAGTATAGTATTTATTAGTATTTAAACTTTGATTAGAATGTAAATAAACTCGAAAAAAAAATGAAAAAAAGCGTTGCTTTTCTTTGATCGCCATTATCTCTAAATGTCATTTGTCATGTTTTCTCGTAGGTGGATTAATTTTTCTCAGTCAATTTACAGCCGATTTGCCTGAAATTTGGTACACACCCTCTTCGAACAATAATAAAGATTTTTGTAAAACAGATTTTTGATAACGTTATTTAAAAAAAAGTTATATCGCTTCAAAAGTGAAAAACACTCGAAAATAACCTCAAAATAGCGTTTTTCTTGCATGTCATTATTCCAACAAGCGTAACTTCGTAACAAAATAAAAATTCAAAAATCTGTTTTACAGAAACTTTCATTATTGTTTCAAGATGATATGTGCCAAATTTCACGTCAATCGGATGAAAATTGGCCGAGAAAAATTAATCCACCTACGGGCATATTTTTCACTCTTTCATTCAAAAAATGGTGGGGGAAATTTTTGGAGAGGGTTTTCGTACACATTTTCTGTTAAAGCCAATTAAGATACACAATATATCTGAAAATTATGCAATTCGATAAAAAATTGTAGATTTTAGCCATTTGGGTTGGACCTCCCCTTAACGGTTACCTATTCGCGTGCTCCCCACCTACAATAATTATGCTCCGCCGCCCCTGTTCGATAGCGCAGTATTCTTCTTTAAATTTCCGCCGTAATGTTGTTGTCTTTGCTCTGCTCTGCTTCCTTCGTTGCAGTCATTGACGACTATATCATCTGCATATGCAATTAGCTGATTAGACTTCTTTAGAATTGTCCCTCTAGTTTCAATACGTTCCTACCGGACCGTTTTTGCTAATAAGATGTTAAATAGTAAGCAGGATAGAGAGTCTCCTTACCTGAGGCCTCTGTTCGCACCAAAAAATTGCTCCGTATTCACACTCCGTTTATCATTCGACTCAATGAGGTTTTAGTGATTTCAATTGATTGGTCTGGAAAGTTCAGTTCCTGCATTGCTTCGTAGTTTTTTGAGCGTAGCGTAAGATTATATACTGTCTTAAATTCAATGAAAAAGAGGTGGGTCTCTATATTAAACTCTTTCGTCTTTTCAGTTACCACGTCTCTTAATGCGAATATGTGATCGGTTGTGGACTTTTGTTTCCTGAATTTGGGGGCACACTTTAGGAATTTGTCGGCACATTGGTTGAGAATAACTGCTCTAGGGCATTGTTCTAGGGTCCGGCGCTATAGAAGTAATTTTAATAACTCTGGGTTGGTGTTAGTAAGTAATTATTATTTTTAAAGAGCAGCTTTCCATTAAAGAACGTAATTAGGCAAATGCTTAGGGCATTCTATTAATCCTGTCTTACTTTTTTAGAGGCATACTACTCAAATTTAAAACATATTTAAT
Source organism: Thereva unica (assembly GCA_949987705.1). NCBI lineage: Eukaryota > Metazoa > Arthropoda > Insecta > Diptera > Therevidae > Thereva > Thereva unica. The sequence continues at coordinate 66,909 of CATLJY010000477.1, read as the reverse complement.
TGAATACATTTCTGCTTTTGTTATTTGAAAATGGGATTTGGCAAAAGCAAGGTAAACAAATTTAAAAAAAAAAAAGAAAATTCTTATCTGTTGAAAAGATGACTTCATCATTACCTTGAACATTTGCGCCTACGTTTATTTAACAGATTCTTGGTATCCATACAAATTTCAAGATGTTTTTAAAGGTAAAAAAAATCACAGACAAATTTAATCAAAGATGGTGGAACTTTTCACCCTGGAGAAGTTTTTTTTTTCTTTTTTTTTTTTTTTTTAAAGAAAAAGCATTTGCTGAATAACCTTTCTATCTGCTTATTTTAATCAGTGAAAAGGCTCCTTCTCTGTTTAGTATATATACTTCATAGAATGTCTTTCTCCCTATTTCCTTTTCCATGAGGGAAGAGTACTGTTTTCATACAAACAAACAAACAAGAAAAACACCCTAACAATATCCCTACCAGGGATACATTTACAATCTTGATGCTAAAAGCAGAGTGGAATCATTTTAATGGCAGGTAATTGTGTGACTTGTGTCAACCTAGTACAAGCAACATGGAATGAGGTCGGATGCCCCACCACTCCTGTCAAAAAGGTATTAACGTGTGCGTCAAATATAAAGCTTACATAACACACAGCCTTCCTGTCCGGATGATGTACCATCATTTTACCGAGGGTGAACCAAGGGAGAAAGTTTTAATAACCCTCGAGCGTTATTATAAGATTCTCCAGGTGGAAGGGTGTACGTGGTTAGGGTGTTCGGGTTCATATTGCATTTCGTACAAATAACCTATGTGACTTCTTCAGTTTACATACGATCCGGTGAAATTGCTTGTTTTTAGCTCCGAAATGGCATTTATATGAAAATTTTTAGTTTTATAAAAATGCAATTTGACAGGTTTCCGAGGGAAGTTTCCCATAAACAAGCTGGCTGCTGCTGGTGCAGCGGCAGAATCGGTGGGGAGCAACGACTCCGACATCCAGGGCTCTTGACATCACTTAGTGAAAGGGCAACTTCCTTATACTCATGTGTTTCAAGACTACTTTCTGGCAACTATCACCTAAAATGTAGCCGCAAGTGGAGGGATTTTTGGGTGACGGGCAGATCTCAAAACGGCACCTCCAAGTGCTTTCTTGAGTGCAGAGTACTGTGGTAATGCCGTCAGTTCAACCAAAATCGTAGGATCAATCTGGGATCATCTCCATCCATCCATCCAATGGCGCTACAGCCCAAATCGAGCCTTGTCCTCCTCTAGGACATTTCTCCAAGTTTCACGGTTCCTTGCAGCAGCTCTACAGTTCCGAATGTTGAGCATTGTCTCTGCGTCAGCCGTCACAGAGTCCATCCATCTCCTCCTAGGTCTACCTACTGGTCTATTTCCTGGAATTTCTGCCACTATTAGCCGTTTTGGAATACGGTTATCGTCCATCCTAATTACGTGGCCGGCTAGTCTTAGTCTGTTGATTTTTATAAACGTTGAGAGTTGTGGGTCGTCAAAAATTTCATACAATTCGTTGTTGTATCTCCGTCGCCATATTCCATCCTCTCTCGTTGGGCCTATTATGCATCTGAGAACTTTCTTCTCAAACCTGTTGACTCGTTCCTCTATGTCCTGGGTCATAATCCAAACCTCGCTGCCATAGCACAGGACTGGTCGTATTACTGTTTTGTAAATCGAGAGTTTCGTTTTCCTGGCACAAATATTGAGTTCAGGATTTGTTTTTGGATTTGATTTGTGATTTTGTAATTGCAGACCCAAGGTAGACTGTTTTATCGACTACTTCTAGATTGTGTTCATCGATGGTTATATTTCTTCCCATTCTAAACCTTCCAGCTCTGGATTGTTGCATCACCTTTGTTTTCTCTTCGTTGATGTTCAGCCCTATGTCCTTGGCCGCCTCTCTTAATTCGACATAGACTTCTTTTACTGCCAAGAAGGATCTTCCCACGTTGTTCGCGTCATCCGCATATCCAAGTATGTAGTTGTACAGATTGCATTGCTATGGACGCACTTCTCTGTACTGACGTTTTTCTTATCACTCATTCTAGGGCCAAGTTGAACAGCAGGGAGCTATTCGTTGCACATTTTATCAGTTGTACCAGCTTGGAGAGACTGCTAATTTCAATAGGATCCTGTACAGCCTCTCTCTGTTTATCGAATCATATGCCTGTTGAAAGTCGACAAATATCTGGTATATATCTATATAATATTCCCTTCCCAGGTTTTCCCCTGAATTTGTTTTAAGGTCAGCAGCTAGTCCGATGTTGACCTGTTTGTCCTAAAACCAGCTTGGTATTCTCCTATAAGACCTTCAGCTGGTGCTGAGGAGTCGTTTGTAGTTTTTACAAGTTAATTTATCTCCCTTCTTGTAGATTGGACATATAATCCCTTTCTTCCAGTCATCTGGTATAACTTCTTCCTCTCAGATGTTGCATATGAATTCGTGTAAGTTTCTTAAGAGTTGCGGTCCTCCTTCCTTCTATTGGAATACTATCTTGAGGGATTTCCATTGCATCCGCCTGTGAGTCTTCATCTTTCCTTTATCCTATCCGGGTCTGCTAGTAGGTTCCCATCTATGTCTCTACAGATATCCCTTCTTGGCTGAAACTTATTGCTGATCTGGCGTGTTCCTTTGTAAGCTTGCCTAATTCCCCCATCGTTCAAGCCTTCACACACAACTGATTTTGGATCAATCGGTGTTAGTTTTTAGTCACGAGCACTTGACAAAATATCAAGTAGTTCAGAAGAAGTGCAACCACGCAACTGAAATCGCTTCCGATCGGCAAGAACAGTCGCACGTAAGCAGTACAAGCTAGATTCAAATGGGTTTCGTTTCCTTCGACCCATGTATGGAGTCCCAACTGGAATTGCAAATCAGTCGGTTCGTGTTCGGAGGGCCTTTATATATTTTTATTAATACTTAATACGGAATATTCTTACTATTTCTCTATTAAGTCCCGGTTCTTATAACAGGTGATTCTACTGCCCAAATCCCGCGAATCCCGCATTACTGATCCCGCATTACTGATCCCGCAAGAATGGCGTTCGCGGGATTGGATTCCCTAGTCGTTTTTGATGTTGTATCAAATAGGACATTATGTTAACTGCAATGAAGTAACATATATGTCGATTTTTTTCATTTACCATGCAGTAGACAAGTTTGAGAGGCTGTGGGATCTCATTGACCACTTCCAAGTCCCCGACAGAGGACTGGGTTAAGGGACTGAACCTAACCTATTAGGAATCAGTCCCGGAACTTAGACAGGTTAAAGAACGTAACCACTGCCATTAAGAGGGTTACCACTTAAACCACGGCAAACATTAGGGTGTCTGTGGGTTATTTTACTGGCCATGCAAGGCTGCGGCATCACCCCAACAACCTGCCTTAGCAGACAGAATGACAACTTTGCAAGGAAGGCGACGAGACTTTTACACATGTTCTCTAAGTCCTTCTCTGATCTGGCTGAGGAGAAGAACGTTTAGTGGAGAGCTTCTGATCCCTGCTCAAATCCGGTCCTCTTTAAGTAAAACCTTTGGCTAAACCTCTGCGCAAACTTTTTGCCCTATCATACTTCTCCGGAGTTTATCTAGACTCTAGGAAACTTGCCCATGTTCAGCCCATACCAAAAAAGGTGACTCCAGCCTTCCCTCCAACTACCGCACTAGCAATTACTTCTATTCTCTCCAAAACCATCGAGACGATCATAAACAAAAAGCTTATGGGGTATCTAGAATTGTAACGGTCAGTTTTGCCTAAATATCTACTTGACTAAAAATTACTGTGGGGAAGAAAATCGAGTAGTTGGTTGGGAACAGATAGGTAGGCGGGGAGAAAGGAAAAAGAAAAATTGAGTTCGAATTTTGAGGGATGTGAAAATTGACTGAAAAAGTTTTTGGTTTTGAAAAAAATTTAAAATTAAATAAAAAAGAAAACATTGGATCTGGATTCCATAGCCCCCATTCGATGTCCGTTTTAATTTCAACTATTAATTACGAGGTTTAATTAGAAAAATACTGGATGTAGACAGCGATGAAGACTATTACGAGCCAGCAGAATTCCTCAGCTATGCAGATTTCGAATCCAATCTCAGGCCACAAGAACTAGAAGATCCCAACCTGCAGGATCTGTTGACTTCAGTGTCGGAAGCCCCGGATTCCAACCGGTCGGATTGCGCGTAAGTTCTTGGGTATAATTTGTACGTAGGATTCCCGACGGAAGGCTGCTAGGCAAAACGTGAGGGCCAGAACCAGGAGGAGTGGTAGCAAGCCTTGATCGTGACGGTCGGCGGCGTATTTAAAAGAGCGCTGCCCGACGCTGCCCACTCGCTTTGTAGAGGAAGAATTTTGCTCACCGCCCGGTCCTCCCAGAAGTTACCCCTCAATTAGAATTGCGGCTACCAGACCAGGAAGATTAGCGGCTAGTCCTCCTCCAGCTTGGATGGTCTTTGCTTCTGGACACATACCTTTTTTAGTTAATTTTTATAATTCTTCTTGTATCGATTTCATTTACATAGACACATTTTGGTTTGTTTTTTTATGTAATAACATACACTTTTCAGGTTAAGTTAGTACATATATTGAGTACATATATTGAGTTAATAATCATTGTGCTAGCCTTAGGTGACAACTTGTGAAGCAATTTATTAAGTTTTTATGAAGTCGTGTTTTTGGTGACTCCTTGTTAGAATTATTTGCTTTAATCTTGCGTTGCTTACTTTCTTAACTTCTGTGTTGTTTTTTCGGGAATTTGTTCATCCGTAGATTGACCCAAACGTTTGTGTTAACGAATGTACAAAACGAGGAGTGTTGGTGCCAAGACTGCGCGTTTTTTTTCCTTCTTGATCCTCGGACTAATGTATATTTAAGAAAATTTCATTGTAAGTTCCTTGAAATTGATCATTTAATAGGATAAAATAATATTTTTAATATCTGCCAAGGAGACCTATAATCATTAGTGAAATTGTTCCTTGTTCACTATGTTGTATGGCATGTTGATTGCGCCTGTAAGATACAAGTTTATTGCAATGTATTAAAATGATTATAACTATTATGGCCATGTATTAACTTTCTTTGGTGGAATGGTTGGGATGGGAGGCATTTTTTTTCAGGGCTCCTAAGTAGTGCCTTTTCCTTGTCAGCTGGTGGTCAACCATACGATGAGCTGGCAAGGGGACCGAACTACAACGACGCGGCGCAGGTGAGGCTTGAAGAGTGATGGAGGTGGAATTCGGGATTGCACCGGCACAGGTAAGTGGTGAACCAACCGCGGTAAGCCCCGGCCACACACCCCACGACCCCTCCGGCGAGCTAGATAACTCCGTGTGGCCGGCGTAGGAGTTCCGGAATTTAGATTCCTTTCTTATGTATGGTGTTGGCTCCTTGGTCATGCTTTTCCGGGCTTATGGCTAAGGGGGTAATACCTCGCATAAGTGGCGCCCACTATTTTATCGCGCCATTATGCTGTTACAGAATCCAACCAACTTATCAACGACAACCAATACGGCTTCCGACAAAAAAGATCCACTGGTGATCTTTTAGTTTGCCTTACAGAACATCTCAACCGAAGTTTGATCTGGCGAATCTAGTTTGGTTGCTTTGAATATCCCTAAGGCTTTTGATGGACTATGGCACTCAGCCTTGTAAGCTAAACTCAAAGCTATTGGAATTGACTCGCTTCTGTATAAGTGGGTTGAGAGTTTCATTTCTGGCCGTTCAATTATGGTAGTTTTGGATGGCGTCAAATCTGAATCTCACCCCATCTCTGCGGGGTCCCCCAGGGTTCAATTATATCATCGGCCCTATTTATCATCTTTATAAATGAGCTAATTTCAACCCCCTCCAATCCACTTCTCAGCTTCGCTGACGACGGTACTCTACGTTACTCGTACAGCTTCGATACAAGACAGACACATGCCAGATCCTGTCGTGATGATCGTGAACTAATGTCCAACTCTATTAATAACGACATTGAACTCATTTTAGATTGGGGAAGCAAGAATCGTGTGGAATTCAAATCCGACAAAACCAAGTACTGTCCATCAAGATCAACAGCTCTCCATTTTTGAGAGTGGGTAAAGTTGAACTAACGGCCGATCCCTCCCTACACATCTTAGGCGTGACATTAGCCAAAGACTTGCGATGGAATGACCATATATTCCAAATCGCCAAACAGGCATCCCAGTGCTTGGGATTTCTTAAGAGGTGCAAGTTCCTCCTCCAGCCATCGGCCCGTGCTGTTATTTATAAATCCTACATTCGGCCTCTTTTCGAATATAACCACCTTGGCATGGTTAGATAAGGTCCAACAAAAAAGGGCCCTTAAATTAATTGATGACCATACCGCTTGCTCCACCATCGACCCCCAGAGCCACCGTAGGAATTAGAGATGGGCGATACTTACTCGATACTTTGGGTATCGAATAACTCGCGAATGAGGTATCGAATACTGTATTCGATACCTCGGCCGATCGGTATACGGATACTCGATACTTTTTTTGCTGGTATCGAACGTACAATACTTTTTGTTCGCAAAAAAATGCACATTTAAAAATATTACATGTTGAGAGTTCACTGATTTTTAATTAAGGAATTTTACAGTTTCAATGGTGGCAATGCCATGAGAAATATAATATAACGATTGCCAACATTGAAGTGATAAATCCTTTAATTAAGTGTGTGTACTCGTTCACTCTACACGAAAAAAGAGATGGATATGGTGCATTTCAAAGAGACAAAGAAAGATGCAACAATAACAATGTCAGAACACGAAACTCACGCATAAAGGCTGAAGCACAACCAATCCGTTCCGTCCGCTCCGCACGTTTTTCCTTTGTTCTTTTTGACATTCCGTCCGCTTGATTGTGGCTACCGTTCCGTTCGTCTCATGGAAAGTTTATGGAAATGTCAAATTTCCAACTTTTAAAAACGGACGGAACGGATTGGTTCTGCTTGAGCCTTAATTCTGTTATGCGCGGGATTTATGTTGACTATTCAGAATTTACCGACAGTTGATTTCCCGGTGTTATTTTGTTTATTACATCACTCGCTCCCGGTGTTTACGAGGAAAGCAGGCTATATTAAATGGTGGTAAGTAAAAATCCAAATATAAACAAAGTAATAAGGTAAATTTAAAGACAAAAACGGTGGTGCTTGTAAAATGTTTTTATTATATTGATCTTTTCTAGATTTGAAGCTCGAAAATGAGCAACTTCAGAGTACCTGAGTGCCCAATTGGACAAATTGTGCAAGGAATGGAAAATCTCGAAATGGACGATAAATGCAGTGATAACGGACAACGCGCGCAACATTGTTAAAGCTAGAAACAACATTCGGCAAACAATTACATCTCCCGTCTTTTGCACACACTATTCAACTGATTCCAACGGAAGCCATGAATCGGACACCGCTCCTAGTCGACGTCATAGAAAAAGGCAAGAAATGTCTCACGTTTTTTAAGCAGAGCGTCAATGCCGCGGATAAACTTCGGGAACTGCAGGTCAACGCGGGAAAAACAGAGGGAACCATACTGAAACTAAAGCAAGATGTGGATACTCGCTGGAATTCCACTTATTACATGATAGAACGATTCCTGCTATTAGCTGAGTTTGTGAGTTCGGCTCTTTTGCGTTGCGGGCAGCAATAAGATGCTAAGTCAGGAAGAACTGGATACTTTACAAGAAATTTTGGAGTTTCTGAAACCCTTTGAGCAGATAACAAAAGAATTGAGTTCGGAGGATGTGACATGCAGTAAAGTTATCCCGACAGTGAACTGTTTAAACAGCGTACTTGACAAGCAAACGCCTGAGACAGTGGTAGGAATGACACTACAAATGCAATTGCAGGAACTAACAAAATCCCGCTTCAACCAAATTGCAGAAAAATATCCTACTTTGGTAAAAGCTACGCTTCTTGATCCACGTTTCAGAAAGCTGCATTTTTTTAAACCTACCCCGGTTGTATATAAAGCTCTGAGGGCAATTGCAACAGAAATGAAAAAGACAAGCGATGACGATCAACAAGAACACCACAAAGAAAACGAAGCTCCCAATGAAAATTCTACAGGCAATGATATCTGGGCATATCATGATCAGGCAGCGATTAAAAACAACCCCACTTCATCTGAGCATCAAGAGGACATGATGTCCGACATCCCAGTGGAACTGCGAAATTTTCTGAATCAGAAAGTTATAACTCGAAGGGAAAATCCCTTAACTTATTGGGAAGGAGCAAAACAGTCTTTTCCAACAGTTTATAAGGTTGCGGTAAAGTACCTTAGCATCCCTGCGACTTCCGTTCCATGTGAGCGCCTTTTTTCAAAAGCATCGCTCATTTGCACGCAAAGACGTAGTCGTTTAAAATCTGAGCATTTATCTCGACTACTCTTTTTATCGAGTCTTCCTGAAGAAGATTGGGGATTTTAAGTGAAATCTGAATTTCTGTAAAAGATTTTATTTGGGCAGAAATGCAATTTATTATATAATGTGTATTATACATGCAATTTATTATAAGTGTAATTTATAATACAATAAAATGAGAATTAAAGATTTAATGTAAAACAACAAAATTTAAATTACGAAATAATTATTATATTAGTATCGATACTTTGGTATCGATACTTTTTATGTCGAAAATATTTAGTATTGTAACCGTTCCACTACGAAGTATCGATACCATGTAATCGATACTTTTTATTGGTATCGCCCATCTCTAGTAGCAGTAGCAGCACCAACAAAATTTTAACGCTGCTATCATAGTGACTGTTCCTCCGAGTTAAACCCTCTCCTGCCTCCACGGCAATCTTATACCCGCAACACCATATTAGCCCACTCGTCTCATTCCCTCCACCTGCAACTCCCCCTTTCACGCACACAACAAGATATGAATTGGTTTGTAAATAGAACAACTCGACTGTGGAATAATCTCTAGCAGTCAGTATTTCCGAGCTCCTACAACATCCAAGAGTTCAAACGCAGGGTTCATCACCACCTTCTTCAATATCCCCCCCCCGTACCTTTATAACTAAGCTTACTACTAGACATTGCGCACCATGGCGCGACAAATGACATGACGGACTAGTAGCACAAAGGGTGACTCCTGAGCTTGGCACTACCATATAAAAAAAGGAAGGACCTTCGTCCGAAGGGCAGGAGTCTTTTCTATAAGTGGGGTATGTGCACAATAGGAATTACTCACATAATACTTATAACAATAATAATCATATCACTGCATTAATAGTATCCATTTTAAATCCGAGTATTTTATGTCATTCATAACAACCTCACAATAAATTACGAAAAAAGAACTCTAAACTGCAATTGGATGTCCTTTGTATGTATGGAAAATGTCTCACCGCATGTAATATTTTCCGGAAAATCTCTTTTCTTTATAAGGTTATGCGATAAGAGGCTTTAAAGTCACTCGTTCTATCTAGCCACCACAGTATAATCACGAATATTTGTGATCCGGATTAAAGCTAAACTCCGGGGATAACCAGCTCCATATGGGCATCAGTGCCATTATCTGGGTGGCAGTTATGCATATATAGTATCTGCCGTACACAGTAAGCCATGCAGAATGGAAATACATAATAATGAGAACTAGGAGGCCAAGGCAATGAATAGAAATAGGACTGCAAATGCAGGAAATTCAATGATGCCGTCCCTGTTTGAACTGGAATTGTAACATGCCACGAACTTTTGTTGACTTGTCTTTCTTCAATTCCGGAACACGCGTTAAAGCGTCGCTATTTTCATTTGGAACGACCAATGTGGTGTAGCCGCATGGACACGTTGGTTCAGCCAGTTTCATTACATTGCACAAATTCAGATTGATAATGGTGTAATCTGTTGGTAAATATTTAAACCAGGTCCTGCGTACTGAACGGGGTTATATAACATACACTCACTACCCCTAGAGCGGTTTTACAACCTTGAACTTTAAAAGGTGGTAACCATAAACCAAAAGGAGCTCGGCTTCAGTTGTGAAAATTACACCTTCACACAATTTTACTACGCTGGATAATAGATCTCTAGGATCCTGATATCCTGCGGTACGGCACAGGCGAAGCACCAGAATACAGCAGCAAAGTTATTCGGCAGATTGAGAGATGGGCAGGATTTAACTGCCGCAGTTTTATATGCATGGACATTTTATCACGGGGAATTGCTGGTGCTTGTTAAACGCGGCATTTAAGGGGCCTCTTACGATGTAATCTGAAATTGATTCACTTGAATGAGAGATTTCGGATCGGGGATTAAGATTTTTCGCTGCTGCTTGTCTGATGTTGAAGCAGAACATTATTTTTTCTCTTAGTCGTCTTTCGAACAGCGCCCATGAATGCCAATAGAAATTTCTGGCAGCAACAGCGGCAAATCTCGTTAAGAATTTAATGGGCAGCCTTTTACGGGCCAGTTGAGAGCATATTCGGCAATGTAAACAAGGCCAGTGAAAGTTCTTTTATTACATTTCGGGTTGTTGAATGGTGCTTTTCCCCAACTTTCCCTTCCATTTCGGTTCATTTTTAGTAAATAAAGGAAATGTCTTTGGTATAAATTTTATTGTTCTCGTTGTGTATTGCGCATTTGTATGGAAGGAATTATAAATCGAGCGGCATATTTTAAAGGGTATCAAGAGGAATTATGGATGAGAGTGAATATTTGTTAGGCATTTCGTTTCAGGGCTATTCAAAATTTTATCACATAATCAATGATAGTAATTAGTTTCGAAATTATAAGCAAAATTACAATTATCAATAAAGGTTGTCCCACTGGGGGATACTTTGTAATCTGGCTACTTTGTTGGCTGCAAAAATGAAAAAAAAGTCCGATCGATGAACTTTAATTACGAGACTATACACTTTGGAATTACTTAAGGATAAATGAATAGATTCTGTCTGTATTCCTTGTTCATTGAATAACGGCATATCAGTGGCGTAGCGTGGGGGGTGCCGAGGGGGCCATTGCCCCGGGCGGCGTAGTTGTTGGGGGCGGCGGACAAACTGGACAGAGCTAGAGATCTTGCCGGCAACATGAAGCCCTAACCATTGCCACATCCAGCACGATGTCCTGGCTGATGGTGTCTACAGGCCAAACCCAAATGGGAAGGGAAGTGAAGTGAGCTGAAGTTAGGTACCATTCCATATAAATGTATGAGAGCAAGGGCGGCGTTTTCATAGGTGAAAATGGTGCATTTGCACCGGGCGCAATTTCAGAAATTAAGATTTAAAAAAAAATTGAAAAAATTGAAAAAGTGATCCCATTGTCATATATTACACGGAATGCATCTTCTGTGCGTTTTACCATTGTCTTCTGCAAGGTGTGACCAATGCAATTTCATTTAGTTCGCCTGATTTTGTCGTCTATCCTTTCTTGGCTGGTCACGGTGCCATAGGTCATGATTTGTAATTCAAATTAGTCGTACGTACTATTATAGATCACTACTTCGGCGAGAAACATCTAGATCGCCTATGTTCTGAAGTTTTTAAAAGCGGCTTCTATGTCCAGTAAGGCTGTTAAGTGGACTGCTTTGTTATGTAAGACTCTACCGTAGAAACCAATACATGCAGTGCAGTGACCATCTATTATCCTTCGAAATATAAAGGATTGGAGAACGACATAGAGACCTCTGTTATGGAGATTCGAGTTTATAGTATTATTATTAGTGCTGGAAATAGTTAAGGAAGTGCAGCTCGAAATCATCGGAGAGCATTACTCAACATTAGCGGGAGAGTTTTGTGAACTTAAAGCGTAAGTAAACTCAGCACAAAAGCAAGATCGCGAAGCAAATCCTGATTGGACAAAGGCAAGAGCGCGCTTTCATAGGTGCAACTGGTGTATTTGCACTGGGCGCAATTGGACAGGGCGCAATTTCAAAAAAAATGAAAGAAAAATTCCGTGCCTTCATTCTCAATGAGTGTTTGTGTCGTCTTTCATTTTCCTTTACTGCCATCAAAAAAATGAACAACAATGAAGGGGGCGCAATATGTATATGGCATGCTGCACCGGGCGCAAAAAATCCAAACGCCGGCCCTGTATGAGAGTGACCAATTTGGAAGTAAGTGGATGTTACATCTGCTTCAGTGGAAGTTACGTCTACTTTACTTCTGCGTTACTTTTCATTTGGGTTTGGTCTTATTTCTGGACTATAAATATGAACCTTATTTCTGGACTAGCGCATATGAAACACGATAGGTGTGCATTGGCAGCTGACAGCGGATTGCCAAATTGTGAATAAATCAGTCGGTTAGATTGTGGTGAAAAATTGATTCAATTGTTTATTTTCAGTTGAATTGTAGTTTTCTTGTAAGTTCGTTCGTTCGTTTTTATACAAACAGAGTGACGTGGCTCTCTTGTATGAGACTATCAATGTGCATGGAAACAGCGATATTAAGATTCCCTTCTTTTATGACGCGGGCTGTAAATGCTGAAGTTGGAGAAGGGCTCCAACAGCTGCCGCATTTGTCGTTAAAATCGCCTGTAATAGTATTGTGCTACGATGATGGGAAATGAAACCTCCAGATATTGGAACAGAGAAGAGTTTAAGCTTAAGCTCGCGCGTCTACCAGGCTTTCTATCTAAAGACAAACTGAAATAAATTACAGAGAGACATTACTGATTCCAGCTCTCTGGGTTTGTTAAAGTTTATAATTTAGGCCAACCTTGAAGCACGGATATAGCCTGCGCCAAAACAATTGGAAATCTCAAAATCGATTTTTTAATGCGCAGTGAAAGTCTCAAATCCTCACCACGAAAGTAGATTCGAAAAGAAAAGTGCACCTCGTCATTCCGTTCGTTTAAAGCCCCAAATCACCCGCTCATTTATATTTTCAATCACAATTCAATCCGTCTCACTACGCGACTCTTGTCCTGGTCAGATGCTATGGTGGAGTGTTGTTCCCGGTAAACGAGTTTCAAAAGGGGAATTAAAATGCATGTGCGCTTGAATTTTATCCATACACGGAATGTTAATGTATGTGGAGTTGTCATTTCCTCACCAGCGCGTAAAATTCCCATTTATTTTGGCGCGCACTATACCGAACATTCATTAGTTACATATAATTCATTGCGTTTACATGATGCCTTAAATTCTTGGATTGAAAATTACTTGAAATTCAAGTTGGGTTTTGATTCATTGATTAAAAGAATCAATTCGAAAGTAGGGGGCAGCAAATTTATGGTTCGCCCCGGTTGACACAAATCCACGCTACGCCACTGCGGCATATCCATTTCTTACTTTCTTTTGGTGACATATTAGGTTCACTACACCTCTAGACCTCATATTTATAGACTAAATCGCCATTGTACTGCACGCAGTGCTGCCAACTCTTTTCTCAAGAGACCACTAAATTCGACTTTTAAAACAAGTGAAATATTTCCCTCTTCGCCAAAAGCAACTAGATACTTCACTAAACCAACAGTTCCTCAAACTTAATGTTTGAAAGTCTCTATTTAAGCGGAAATAATCAAACTAATTTAAAAATTTGTTGTCTGTAAAGAGGGTTTACGGACGATAGTTTAACGTGACAACGTCATGAGAAAACATTGATGAAATGATTGCATACATGAATAAAATTGAATCATTTATATTAAATTATCATTATTTTGTATGGATACAAAAAGGAGTGAAATGAAATATTCATTTCGATTGATAAATTAGCTTTTATTTGCACTAATGAATTCAAATACATATATTTATTACTTTAATGAACAGATTATTTACAAGTAACAGTGTGTAGTAACAAATTCATTTACAGCTTTTATACATGTCTGATATTTAACTTCTTGCAATCTGTGTTATTCGTTAAGGATAGGTCGATAATAGGAAAAGTATGAAATGAATGGGAGTGTTTCAAGTGTAATGTGCCTTGAAAAAGTCAAATCGAGGGTTGTTCCTCTCAGCGTTGTTGACTTAGTAACATCTGATGTGCATTCGAGATTGTACATATCCTTCATGAATTTGAGGAATGTATCATCATTTTTCATGTTTGTGTTGAAGTCGCCACAAAGAAGAATTGGTACATTGGTATCAACTTGCATGATCGGATGCACATACTGCCTGTTATGCACGTACGGAAAGAGTGCTTGGTGCTGCAATACACTAATGTTTGAGACACTTGCTCCAGGATGAATATACATTGCGCCAAGTACAATTTTAAACGTTGTATCAGCAGTGAAGGATGTCATTTCAGCTAAGCAGACCTCGCCTGTGTTTCTGATGAGACGAGTTGTGTCCGACAATTCAACGTGGAGAACTTTGGCCGTGGATGTTGATGTTAATTTTCGATAGATTGCCACTCCACCAGCTGCGTTTGTATCAGAATCCGATTGATTATTCTGCCTGGTTATACATTCATAATTATTGATTGGAACTGGATCAAAATTGTCACGCATCCACGTTTCAGTCAATACCAAATAATCCGATCTTGGTATCACAGGATCCGTTTCAATATCGGCGAAGTGCGCAGACAAACTCTGAACATTAAGGTTTGTCACTACAGTTTGCCCAGCGCTGTTACCGTCATCACAAAATTTCACTGTTTTCGAAGTGATTGTTTGAAGGGCGTGTCCTCGGAGTCAAATGTATTCGTTACGGACATCTCGCGTAGTCTGTGAGCCGTTTCCATCCCGTCCGTGTTTGAAGATAAAAGGCGCATCTGATGTGCAAGCCGTCTATATTCGTTACCCGACTCAGCGCCACGTACACCAACTGTTGTGGTTGCTCCGAGGAGTATTTATAAACAATAACAGTAAACGTCCCACCTTGCGACTTGTGAATGGTAATAGCACAAGCAGGAACGCAAGGAAACTGTTTTCGTTTGCATTTCACAGTTTTCGTCAGTGTAATGTTCACTATTTTCTTATACACCGGCACCCAGTTAGGAGACAGAGTGTTTGGCTTGCTTTGCATATTGTTGACAATTTGACAAATTTAATCTAATTTTTAAGATTACTACGATCAAATTTTTAAAATTATTTCGGGAGATAACGGGACATAACGGGACAATGAGTCATCATTTTTCGTGCATGCAGGCGGCGTTCATCGTTTTAATAGACGTTGTCACGTCAAAAAATTAATAAATCCGCTAAATGCTATAAAATATCAACATATATTTTAATAATAGAATCAGCATGATTTCTTTGACCAATTACCCTAGCTTCACCAGCCGAACTTCTCAAATTGGTGAGCTCAACTTTAAAATCAGTTCGCATACAATTTGCACATATTCAACTGAGGATAAAACAGACCTTAGTTCACCCAACTGGACTCGGGCTGAAGTTAAACATAAAAACTTGCTCAAAAGTGAGCAATCAACTGGAATAATGGAATTCATTTCTAACTTCTGGCGAAAAAGCAACAACCATTTCAAGTCCGAACTGAACATGAACCGGACTATAGCCGGTGAAGCCACTTATTTGGATTGAACTGAGCTAGGTGAAGGCGGCGCATCTAAGGGTATTCACGGCTTTAATAACATATTTTGTTGGCTTAATTGGTTAATCGGGGTCCCCAAGGTCTACTAAGATTGGATCTTTACCTAGCGAATGGCACACCTCCTTGTTCCGCCTGGTAGTCTGCCACTGCATCACAGCCCTTGTCAGCTGGGGGGCAATTCTGGTTCGGTGCAGTGAAAACGTGAAAACACTTAACACGTTTACACCTTTGTTTGCGATTCTTATACCGTGCAAACCACTGTCAAAAAATTTTTACACCGTGAAATTCAGAGTGAAGTCGTGAAAAGTTTACACTTTAGATATGTACCTACTAGATTTGATAAACTGTCACTTGCTAGTATAAAAATTCAATTCAGCCTTTATTCAGCATTAAGTTTACACGAATGCAACGAGAATCGCTTTTTCAGGTTGAGTGCAGTGATAAAGTGAAAAAAGGTGTGTAAAAAGTCAAGTGAAAACTTTTTTTCACGTTTTCACTGCACCGAACCAGAATTGACTCCCGGTTAGCGGATTCACCATTGTCAGGAGGCGTAAGACTCCAACGAGGATATCTTGCGATAACGCCGACGGCTACCACTGAACTAGTCGAAACCACCAGTTCTAGTGGTAAAACCACTAAGTTGGCAACGCTGGTGAAGCTGGAACCAATTGTGGAACCAGGTCAGTTCGTCCAAGTATGCGTGCCTGAGAAAAAGGGTGTTCCCTAAGCAAGGGAAGCGTTAAAAGCTTGTGCTCATCCGGAATCCAAAAACCCGTAGGCCTAGAAGCCCAAATATATTTTAAACACCATGGATAAGTTTTTTGAAAGTGTGATATATAATATTTTACTCCAAAGCGCTGAGTGCGAAGGCTTGTCGGAAAAACAATTCCGTTTCAAAAAGGCTAGAACTACGACGGATGCTGTCAGTACCTTGACTACCCTAGCAAGGACAGCAATGGATGTGAATAAGAATGGCGCATTGATAACCCTTGTCGTGGAGGCCATAGCGTTGAAAGTACATGTGACCAAGTCATCCGCTCCTAGCCCGCACTTAGGTATTTGAGAATGAGAAGTGATCCGATGGCTCAACTTCAGAGTGAATATGGCGAGCACAACGGAGACAACTTCCGCCATCAGAATGGCTATTGGCCTATCCCGAGAGAAGTGCGGAAGTGAATTACTACTTCTAACGGAGTTATTGAATGGGCATGGAGGTTATAGGCCATATATTCACCGCTTGAAGTTGGACGGCTCATCGTTCTGCCCAGAATACCTGGACTAGATTTATGCCCGAGGTTTACAGAGCACACGACTATGATGGAAAGAGCTGCCGAGGTGCAGCTAACACAGGAGAATATCTCGAACAAGATAATGAGGTCGAAGGCGGTGTGGAGAATGGTGAAAGTAGTGCTGAGGGCCTGTTTGGATAGATTCTCGCTTTAGCGTCGCAAAGTGTGGCCAATCCAATTCCATTTCCTTCGCCTGATTTGGTCGCCTATACTTTCTTGGCCGGCACGGCGCCATAGCTCTTTATTTGGAATTCTATCTTACCAGCGGATTTTTAGAATACGACGGCGCCTTGTAATGAATTGGGTGACTTTCCATGTTTCGCAACCGTACAAAAGAACTACCTGAACATTGCAATTGAACAGCGGCAATTTGGTGTTAGTTGAGATCTTCGTTTATCTCCATATGCGGAACAGGCATACATATATATGCGCTGCGTGCTTTGTTTATTCTGGAGCTGACGTCTTCTTCTGCACCGCCATTTTCGGTAATAATATTACCGAGGTAACATAATTTATTTACCAGTTCCACGTCATGGCTATTCAGCGCTGTTCGTTCAATGGTGTTTGCATTTATCCGCATTTCTATGGTTTTATTCGGATTTAGCCTTAAGTCTGCTGGACTACTTTCTTTGGCCGAATTGTTTAACATATTTTTGAGGTCGTGGTGTCTGTGGGCCAGCAAACAGATATCATCCGCGTAGACGAGATCCTTAAGGCGGTCTAGCAATTCCCATTGTATACCGCCTGTTCTACTATGGGGAGTGTTCGAGTTTGAAAACACTATAAAATATTTTTTTTTTTTATTTAATATATAAAACTATTTACAATCGGCTACTTAGCCATAATTAAATTGTTTGTATGAGTATGTCACGGTGGGTAATGTTTCTATGAACATTATCCATTATTTAATTGCCGCAGGATTCAGCTTCTGTTGTCTAAGTTCAGGATGTGCCATCGTTTCAGGCGTGTTGTGTCCCTTTCTCCGTTCATTAGGTTTTTAGCAAGTTGATTGGTATGATCTTTTAATCTGTTTTTGTACTTGACACAGCGATTTTTTACTTCTTCTTTTATTGTTGGTATTTGAAGATAGTTGTGTATCTCGACATTTTTGGTAAACCAAGGGGCACGGGTAAATGACCTTAGTATTTGATTTTGGAACCTTTGCAGTATTTCTAAGTTAGAATTTGAAGCAGACCCCCACAGTTCTATGCCGTAGGTCCATATTGGTTTGATTATGGATTTGTATATTAAAATTTTATTGTTTAATTACAACGAGGATTTATTTCCAATTAGCCAGTATAAGGTTTTATATTGTATATTTAATTCAGTTCTTTTCGCCTTTATGTGATGTGACCATGTAAGCCTTCTGTCAAGATGTAATCCAAGATACTTGACGCAAGCTTTTTTTGGCAATGGATTACCTTCCATGGAGACTGATGCACAGTCGCCTTTCCTGAGGGTAAACGTGATGTGGTTTGATTTGTTGGTGCTGCACTTTATCCTCCACCTTTTCATCCATAGGTCAATTTTGTTGAGATATGTCTGCAATATCTGTGATGCTCTAATGGGATCTTTGTTACTGACCAAACAAGCCGTATCATCAGCATATGTTGCCGTTTCAACACCTTCAGTTATTGGAAAATCTGATGTGAAAATCGAGTAAAAAACTGGCCCTATTACAGATCCCTGTTGTACTGACGCTCTAATTTCGTATAGATCTGAGTATTCTTCTCCAAATTTGACCTGGAAGGTTCTTTGGTGCAAGTATGATTTTATTGTCATGTAGTATGAGTTTGGAAGCAAAATTTTAAGTTTATATAAAAGTCCGTGGTGCCATACTTTATCAAATGTTTGTTGTATATCTAAGAATACTGCTGAGCAGTATTCTTTGTTTTCTAGAGTTTTCCTGATTTTATGTACCACTCTATGTGTTTGCTCTATAGTAGAATGTTGTTTTCGGAAACCGAATTGATGTTCTGGGATTATGTTGTTTTCCTCTAGTATTGGCTTTAGTCTATCTAGGAAAATTTTTTCAAATACTTTTGAGATGGTTGGAAGAAGACTGATAGGCCTTATGAGCTCACATCAGTGGGCAATTTCCCTGGCTTTGCTATCATACATATTTGTGATGTTTTCCATAATTTGGGATAATAGTGGGACCTTAGGATGGCATTGTAGATCATAGTCAAGAATACTAGGGCTTTTCTCGGCAAGTTTTTTAAAATTTCTCCAGTTATTAGGTCGAAGCCTTTTTTTATTTTCTAGGTGTCGTATTATTCTGGCAGTTTCCCTTGTTGTTACTAGTTTTATGGGTGGAGATAATTGTTGGTCGCTATTGATTAATTTCTCCACTTCTGCTTCGAATTCCTGCATGCAGGATTCGTTTGGGGTAAACACGTTGTACAACTGTTGTGCAAACAACTCCGCCTTTTCACGACAACTCCGAGCCCATTCACCGGATAGAGTTTTAAGAGGTGGTACTGACTGTTGTGGTCTTTTGAGGCTTTTGGTAATTTTCCATAGCGAATAATTATCTTTTTTAGCGTGCGATAGCGATTGAAGATGTTCTTGGAATGATTTATTCATATTTTCAGAAATCATTAGTTTCAGTTCTCGAGCTGATCTGTTAAATGCTGCTTTGGTTGTTGCGAGTCTGCTGGTTTGCCATTGCCTTCTCAGTCTTCGTTTCTCAGTGATTTTTTCGCGAATTTCTAAGGGCATATTTAATTTTTTGTTTATATTAGGTAGTAAAGGAGTAGAGCGCCATTCTGCTTCTTGTATTTTATTGGTGATATAGAAAACCCCTTCGTCTATATCGTTGTTGGTTTTTAAAGGGATATTCAGGTCTATTGCAGATTCAAGGAATTCTTTGAACGCAATCCAGTCTGTATTTTTATTGTATAGAGTCAATTGCCGTTTTGTATTGATTATAGTTGTGCTATAGGTTGCTATTACTGGTGAGTGGTCGGATGATCCATCGAAGCAAGAATCTATACTGACATAAAGATGAGCAGTACCCTTAGAGATGAAAAAATCTAAGAAATCGGGTGTTTTATTACTGTCTGTTGGCCAGTACGTGGGTTCTCCTGTTGATAGTGGAACAAGTTTTAGATTATCAATGCATTTTTTCAATTCTCTGCCTCTTGTAGTTGTAAGTCTAGAGCCCCAGTAGGTGTTTTTACTGCTCCAGTCCCCACCGCTAATATATCGGTAACCAAGTGTGTTAAAATAATTCGCAAATTTTTCCTCAGTAATTTTATGTCTTGGTGGACAGTAGACTGCACTAATATTAATTGGCCCCAGCTTATCATCAATCGTTACTGTTGTTGCTTGCAGATATTCTACTTTATATTCACTATATAGGTGATGACGTATATTATTTTTAATTATCACTGCTGATCCACCATGAGAGGTGCCGTCTATGTGGTTTGTACAATATACGCTATAGCCAGGTAATTTAAAAGTTTTGCGTTCATTAAGATATTAAAATAATGTCTATTTTATTAGTTTTGAGCATTAGGTCAAGTTCGCCTTTATTTGGTAATAGGCCGTTTATGTTCCAGATAGCATGTTATGGCCTAAAATAAAAATAAAACAAATTAGTAATGAAGTTAGGAAAAGTAGGGACAAATTACCTGTTTGTGCCGTCCAATTGTCCTTGAACTATGATACTGCTGATCCAACTTCATTTCAGGTGAAGGTCATGGTGGTGTAAGTAGCCAGCTATGGGAACGCTCAAATAGAGGCCGGCTCTTGGGACAACCGAACCGAGGAAGCAGCAGATGACCCCTTACCCACGCCATCACGACAGCCGTTCCTGGAAGTTAGCCCAGAGGATAAATAAATATAATTTGAATTATACTAATAAATGCCGAGATATTATAAGTTAATACTTACCCTGAATTAAATTTTGGCACTGTAACTCGAATTGTAAGACGATGCACGGCCCCTCCGATGGTCCTAACCTCGTCCACTTTAAACCAACGATTTCTCTCGGAACTTCATATTCCTGACAAACCTAAAGCACGATATGGCCTAACCAGCACACAGGGAGTGCTCCAACGTTTACGAATTTTAAATTAAGGATCTACCCCGGAATTTCTAAAAATGTGGCCGAAAGCTGTCAAGCCCCGATTTTAATTTTATGTTACAGGCGAGCCCGAGCCTTGAAAATTTTTCCGGAGGTAGAAAAAGGAATGCCGAGTCCCAGCGCACATTTTGGTAAACAAAATTAAAAATTAATAATAATAGTATATTACCGATTCCAATGTACTGGAATCGATTGGAATATGCGCTGGAAAACAGGAAATAGGGGGCATTTCCTAATAAAAACCGGGCCCCTGGAGCGGTCAGGCAGTCAAAATTTTCCGATGTACTAGAGAGTGTGAAGGTGTCAGTGAAGTTAATCAGTAATTAGTTGAAGCAATCAGTGAAGTTAAGCAGTAATTAGTTGAAGCAATTGTGGAAGAGGATTAGGATCACCGGTGGAGCACCAGTGGATATCAGTCGGAACAAATAATTTAAAAGTTAGTATCGATTATTGGTATTAATAGTTTCTTGGAATTTTATTTTTTTTGTTTTGAAATTTTTATAAGTACCGAAATATATATATGAATATATTACATTATACAACGTGAAGTGTGATTTATGCAAGGAGAAAGTCGGGGAAGTTCAATAAAGAAACATTATATTTTTTTAAAAGTTGTGGTTCTTTTTATTTTTTTTTATTGTTTTTATTTATCGTATATCCGGTTCGTGGACCTTAATAACCACGTGGCGCCCTCCGAATACATAGTACACGTGAGCCCACACCTAACCGCTGAGTTGCCGGCAAATTAGAACGTAACAAGCAATTCTTATAAAATCCATCACGGAAGCCTGCCAATCAGTGATGCTAACAGGTTCATCAATGTACCCATACTCGTATGTTGAAGAAGTTGTCTATCTTTTCAGTTTGTTTTGCCATAAGTACCTCCAGATATTTTGCCTCTGGCGACTCAAAACTATCCGGACTTTTACTTTCAAGTTCTCTTTTTTCTTTTTGGTTTGGCTGTGACTTTTTATGGTTAGACTATAAAATATAAACTTAGTTTTCTTAAATAATTAAAAAAATGTATGAATCCAGCTTAAAAATGAAAAACAAAAGCTAAAATAAAATAAATTTAGAGTTCAAAAAAGAGAGTCGAGTCGATAGGATGAAAATAGTCTTTCATCTGATTTTGTATTTTAAGAGTTACTAGTAAAATATGTATACTAATTAAACGCAAATGTCCTGCAAATAGTTGTGTGAATAAATAGTTAAATAGAAGCAGTGTTTATAATTTCTATAATTTGTGTTCCTGCCCCGCAAAGAGAAAAAGAAGCGGAGAATCCTAGTTCCCGAACCCTTAGAAGAAAGAAGCTCCCCAAACAGGGAGCGTGGTCAAGGATGTCGTTTATTACTATAAGAAATAGTAAAGGCGAAAATAGGCATCCTTATTGTACTCCTGAACTCACCTCAAAGCGGTCGGATAATTTTCAATTATGGAGAACTCTGCCTTTGGAATTGTTATATAGGGCTTTTATCAATTCTATTATCTTATCAGGCAGTCCACGTCGCCGTAGTGCCTGCCATATAAAGCTCCTATTAACCGAGTCGAACGCTTTCTCATAGTTCATAGTCTACGAAAGCTACGGTAAAGGGGGATCGTAATCCAGTAGACTGCTCCACTATGATTTGCAAGGGTGTTAATATGGTCCATATATGAGCGGCCCTTCCTGAATCCGGCCTGCTGCCTTCTAAACGTTCGCTCTACTGCCTTTCCTATCTTAGATAGTAATATATATATAGGACAAAATTTTGCCCACAGTAGATAATAAACAGACGCCTCTCCAGTTTCCGTTTTGGATGGGGCCCGGGTGGTAATTCTTATTGGCTGTGTATTATTGCTGTTCCTGAGGTTCCTGTACAAGTGAATCATTCAGGGCAGCGAAGAAGTAATCTCTCCATCTTTGGAGTTGCTCCTCGTCGATGCACAGCAGCCTTCCATCCGCACTCTTAACGGCATGCTTTTTAGTAGTAGCTGTCACCACCATAGGCTAGCTTAAGCGTTCGATTGATTATTTGATATAGGCTGCATATGGAGGTTGTTTCGACAGTGGGTTGCTGGTCTTGAACTTTCTACGCTAAAAAGTATTTCCCACAAAAACAAATAATGAAGGCAAATAAAATTCTCAAAAGAAATAAAATAACGCAACTTGAAGATATGCATGATACAGGTAGGGGATCGAACTCGGTTCACTTAGCTATTAGCCTGCTACTTCTCCTCTTTGCCAGCCAGCTTCGTGGACAGACGTGGCTTGGATCTTGATTAAAATCAATTCATGTCGTTCATCTTCCTAGTTAATTTTCCAATCAATCCACAGCCATTCACTCCTCTTCATACAACAGGACAGACAACAGAGAAGAGAAAACTACGATTTCATCCTTATAAGTTTAATCCTTCATTTTCACACTCCAATCAATTGTTAAATATTTCTGATTCTGATAATTTTACTTAACTACAATAAGTTTTCAATTTTTAAAATTTTGATTCCAATTTAAGATTATAATGATTGATCGCACTCACCAAGGATATTATGTTCGGTTGATCGCCAAGGGAAAAGTGATCTCCACTGCCTCTACCTTTCACTTGATCACCCCGGTTTCTTTCTTTTTCGGATATGTCGACCGTTTTCTTTCTGGAAAAATAGCTGTTGAAAACGGATTACTATTGATAAATCCGAGGTGAAGTCGGCTTTCCCCGGGCGGGGGTGGAGCATGTTACTTTTTCTTTAGCAAAGATTTTTACCATTTGTGGATCTTATTAATCCAAGACTCAATGCGGGTTGAGTTTCCTCAAGCGTTTTTCTTTATTTTAATGTATTGTCGTTCTGCAAAGTGACATTTACATAGTAATGGTGCCCGAACTGATGCAGTGGGTATTGTTTATAAATTTTAGTTATCCTTGGTATAAGTACGATTGATATAAATGTATTTAAATAATATGCGTGCAAATAATTTATACAATAATAAACAATATTTCATATTTATTTTTTACAGTATTCTTTATTGGTGTTCTTCCGAACGAAGGTCAATGCCCTATGTTGGTCCTATGAAGTCGTTGACCTCGGGTAAATTGTTCCCCTTTCAATTAGATCTGGATTGTTGCTTTTATTTTTTGTTATCTTTTAGGTCCTCTGTTCACCGAACAGAGGTTCAAAAGGTTTTCGAACACGATCGACTAGTATGAAATCCTTCCGTAGACACCCCGTGTTGTCGGGTTAAATCAACACGTTAAATACTTACATATATTAAAACCCTAAAACGTATTTTAAAAGTCGAAGACCCCGAGCTGGATGAATTCGAAGACGAACGCGGGAAGTACGGAAGGATAGCAGAGACAATAAAACGGCAATACAGAATAAAAATTAAAAAGGATATGATAAGCTATGAAAGACATCAAAAATGTATAAACTCCATGACTTAGTTGCTCTTGAATGGCATTCGCAAGGAGCTTGTCGACTTATAAGACCTAAAACAATGTGAAGGAGAACCTGATTAGGACAGACGACAACAATTGGTATACCCTAGTCGGAGCTCAGAGCTGTCGCACAAAACAAAGTCCGCCCGCTGGAGGGCAACTTTTTCCTCCCTTTGTCCCACGAGCAATTAAAGGAGCATGAGAAGAGGAAGATGTTTAAATTTATTGTTGTCTTGACACCGATATTGATTATATTATTTTAACGTAAAAAAGGTTCGTTACATGCCGCCTTCCTTTGAAAATATGCCTAAAACCCGGGTTTTTAAAGTGTTATCTATAATACAAATCTCTGCCCATCCTAGCAACAAGCGAAAGAAGCTGAAAGAAATCACCCCCCAAATGGAGTTCAGTCATAATTTCTTATATCCAAAATAGAAGGGTAGTAGCCATCACAGCCCCAATGGTAATTACTCCCAGTCCAACGATTCCCATCTTTTCTAATTGAAAGTCATGAACCTTTTATCCCCCGAAAGCATTTTCTCTGGGGGTGCATATTTTTTTGAAGTTGTTTACCAGTCTTATGCGACACAGTGAAACAATAACCCTCATCGCCATATCCACCCTACAACGACAGCCGCAAAATTTTTCCCAGGAAAAGTGCCTTTTCACGCAAGGAATAAAAAACCGCTGTAATATATGTATATAAACGACAAGCGTTGGCCTCCCACCGCTGCCACCAATTTCTGGAGAATTTTTTCCTTCCACTGGTCCTTGACATCCAGCACGGGGTTTTCTACTGCGTCCACTCCAAAGCTTTGCAGCAGCTGCTTTTTTTTATATAAAAACCGGAAGGAAATGTTATCCTGTGGGAAGAGCTTTAAAATTATCTCCTGCATATACGTAGAGTAGGAAGGACATCCAGAAATTATTGTAATGCCCGAGTGACCTACCACAGGATGCTAGCGGGACTAACTAAAGTAATTAGTTTTTCGGGGTGGGGGCAAAAAATGACAAATCACATGTGGTCTCCAATTATTTGAAACCACTATCTCCCGAATAAAGGACAAAATCTACATTCTTATCGCCCCCGGTGCATGCATGCAAATGTTGCGCCGCTAAATGGAAATTTATCGCAAAAGTTTCGGTTTTAGATGGAATTTGTTGGTAACGAAAAAGTTTCGCAATTCTTGCACAACTGTCCTGGAATGATTTATCCATAAGATTCGGTCACCCCACTACCCCAGGGCCTAGTGTAATAGTATTATCTAATCTCCAAGACTGCACGTACCAGCAACAGCTTAAAAGTTGACCACCGCAATACAGAACTCGGACTATCCGAACGACACACATACAAACATTAATTAATCAAGAAAATTAAGGGTGATTATGAATTTGTGTTTGACTTTTTCAGTTCTTTCATTCATCTCTAGGCTCCTTCTAGGACGATGTGCTAACTTTTTCGAAAAATCTTTATTTTTGTTGTTGTTATGGATTTAGCTTAGGTTAAGTCGGACATGGTTTGGTTTCTAATCAATCTTCGGAGATAAATGAGAGAGAATTTTCCCCAGAATAAAAAAAAATCCGGGTTGTCTGAGTGTGAGTGTCACTAGGGAATTCTAATAAAGTTTTAAGTGCTCCTAGGGCAGATGGTGCTTCGTTGAACATTAGGAAAGAAAATTAAATGGCTTCATTTGAAGTTTTAATTAAAAAACATTATTTTTTATCGTATTTAAGGCAAATCTGTGCCGTGAAAAATATGACACAAGAATATTATTTCAAATGGATGGTACTCTTTATCTTTAGTACCTACGTGTGTATTAGGGTGCCTCTTATTTTTCTAAGTTTTTAAATTACGTGGGGCGATTTTTGCGATGAAACCACCTATCACCACACACCCCTCCGGCCGCCAACCTGATGGGGTCTGCAGTCGCCAACCGGATGGGTTTTGTCGTCAGTTTGTGCCTGAAGATCTCGGGTTGTAGCACGTAAGTTGTTTCAATCGACCTCTTCATACAAACATTTTTGTAACACTCGAATATTTGTATGAAGAGATCGACTGAAACGACTTAAGTACTACCACCCCAGAACTTCTATTCTGTCTCAAGCAGTGAATTTACCCCACGAGTTCACGCCGTATCCACTCGGACCTGAACGTAAGGCGCCATCTAGGCGCGAAAACCATCCATTCGCGCGAACGTTCACGGAGTCTGGAGCCGCCTTAAGGCACAAACATATTGGTGCGGAGGCAATATATTTAATTTCTCCGCATTGTGTCAGCAAATATGGTGGTGCGTGTATTTTAAAGGCTTTTCCAGTCACCAATCTGTTTGTGCCTGTAAAGTTTTCATGGAGGCCATGGACATTTTCGCCTGTGTGTCTGTAGGGAATCATGACGTCACCTGCATGTCAGGCAGATAATTGAAGTCCTCATCCCTCAGTTAGCCAGTATTGTGTGGCCTTCATTGGGCCGTGTCTGCCGACCTGGCCTGCCGGCGGCCTGTATGTAAATGGAGGTCTTTAGTGGAGAAAGATTTTTTACTTAATTTAACGCAGTTTTCTAGCAATTTTACACTGTTTCTTGAGGGAAAAAAATTACGTGTTATATGCTGAAACCCCCCTCTCCCCACGTGAGATTAGGTGAGATTCTGCTGGACCCTCTCCCCCAAAACGCCTCACGTAAATTATGGACGGCCCCTTTACAATGCATACGACTTTGTTTTGTTCATTTGACCTTAAAACACACGAATATGAATTTTCACCTTATTTGGAGCACTATACTGAATCTTCACGGATGCACACTTTTCTTAAAGGTGATTTTGTTACGTGCAGACCAATCGTTCCAGAGAAGTCAGTCAGTCACAGTCACAGTCAGCGATGTCACTTTTCATGGTTCACTGTGGAGTATTTTGACCGAAAAAGGGGAATAGATTGAACTTTCAGGGAGTAGATACCGATATCATTACATGTAAGAGCAAAAATTTCCCTTTACTTGTTCTTTGCAGCGCTTTGGAAATAACTCTTCATTATTTATATACACCTTAAATTCAAGTTTGATTGAACTCCGAATTTCGCAACGCTCTAGCCCAGCAGTCGGCAATCTATCACACTTGGTGACACCCGAGAAGATCTATGATGACACGCCACACACGACTATCGCGTCGGCATGCCTTCCATATTTATGCGCGGCTGTTAAAGAGGCATGCGCACTTGCTGCTTTGATCCATATGTATCAGAGTTCACAGGCGTACCCACTACATACGGAATATACGCTACCGCCGCCGCGGACACGGGTCACTCGAACCTTTATATAAAGATTCCCCATTCAGTTATTCACATACAGGCCGCCGTGCTCTGAAAGTTTGTCGCCTTAAGGCCGAATATCACACACACTCACCTGGCTCATGCAGTCCAGTAAATGTGAAAAAATCGTTCTGTGTGTGGTTATTTATCCTCAGTCCTGACCTGAAGATCTGAACTTCTATTACGTCGGAAGTTTCCGTTGCGGCCATGAAAATGTTTTCGGTTGAATTAATAAGCTGCCACGCTAAACTATCGTCTTCGCCTCTGTGTAAGTAGGGAATCATGAGGTTACCTATCCTTCAGTCTGACTGAGTAATGTGTACCCTTAATGGGGCCGTACCTGCCGACCTTGTCTGATAGGTCACAGCCTGCCGGCCGGCGGCCTGTATGTGAATAGGGGCCTTGAAGTTGCTTTGTGAAAAATTTTTACTTTACAAATAAAATTATCTTTATAACAATGGTTTTTTAGGCGGCACGCTTAATGTGCAGTAGTTTATTAATCTGTTATATGGGTCGCCAATGCGTTGCCGACTGCTGCTCTAGCCCATGCCGACCAACAACTTGCATGTGCAAGACAACGTGGTACCTTGACGTTTTAAACAAATGCATGATTCTAATTTAGCCTTCGTGCGATAACTCAAAAGGGGCGTTCATTTATCTTAAGTATATAATGAATGATGTGGAAAAATATACGCAATTTGAATTTTTTAAATAAAATTGTTTTAAATCAAAATTAAAATAAGATTTCGAAAAGTGGAGTAGAATTTTAAAAGTGGCCACTTAATTCGCCAAACAAATAATGTGGAGATATCTACTACAATTGGAGTAAAATGACAGAACTGGTTACACCCAGTGGTGTGCTGGAGCCGGCTCGGACCGGCTCGCGAGAGCCGTTTGTTGGATATAAAAGAAATCGCCGAGCCGGTTGTTAAATTACGCAATATTTCAAAAATTAACCATATATTTTTGAATTTTTTACACATAACTCCATCTTTTAATATGATGCAGTCGTGGGGGAAAATTTCATAATATTGAGATACTATTTTTCAGCTTTCGTAGTCCTCAAAAAAAAATTAAAAATAAATAAAAATTAATCTAACTCTATAAAAAAATTATTAATTTCCCAATTTATAGGGAAGTTGTTGTAATCGAAATCGAAATTTTGAACGTATTTTCATTTTTCAAGGTCCTAATAGCATTTTAAGCAAAAATTTGAGAAGAAGTATTTGTGTGTGCGTACTTATGTATGTGGTCATTTTTTCCTGTTCCTGTATCGCGCGAGCCAAAAAGAGATATCGACTTAGTTGGGGTGCCGTTCGAAGAGTATTAACGAAGATGTGATCTGAAATTATTCTCATAAAATTCGGTCGAGCCGTTTATTTGTTTAAACGACGTTCGCACCTGTACGAAACCGCGCGAGCCTAAAACTGTATCAACTTCTTGTAGGTGCCAAAAGGAGAATATTAACGGAAAAATGCTCTAAAAAAATTTGCTGAATTTAGCACTATTATAGTTATTGGAACTAGCTTCTCTCAGGATTACTTTGTCACAAGTTCTGATACTAGTCAATTTCCCACTAGTGCTAAACGTATTACTATTTTGTATGAAGTACGTTTATTCCGTCTACGTACATCATACTGGGAAGTTGATCGTGTGGACTGAAGGGGTCAAACCCACATCCCAACTAGTTGTTAATATTGTTCTTGTTTTGATATTTATTTATATGAATTATGTTTTTACCTGTATTAATTATATGCGAGCCGGTTGTTACCGATTTACCAGCACACCCCTGGTTACACCTCTCATTACACCATTTGGTTTGTAGCCCAAACTTCCCCGCCAAAAGCTTCGACTTCGTTTATGTCTAGAGATACATATCGGTGAAGGGTCCTCGATTAAATACTCATGAGTAGAATCGAAAGAAAATTACTCAAAGAGTACTTTTTACTCGTTCAAAAGTTCTCGATCCCTTGAGAATCGATGAACACTTTTTCGACATTTCTGCGAACTACCTTAGCAACGCTGCTAAACGCATAGGGGATTTCCTGATAATTAATCTGTGCGAAAAACAGCAAATCTCACAAAAGATGAGATTATCTCCCTCGCAGTATACTGTACAGCGGCAACCATCGTCAAGCTATTCAGGGCCGTTCTAAGATATACGGAGCTCGTGGGTTACTAAAAATAATGCGTCCCTCTTCATAGGAAAATACATGGGATGTCTGACGGTATGACGATCATCAGAGAAAAGTAGTAACTGAGTTTCCTACATACCAAATGATAGGAAAACTTTGCACAGGTTTCTGGAGCTAACGTCCTACTTCAGAAGATTTATAGCAGACTATGCAGTCGTAACAACGCGGTTCAGCGAGTTGCTAAGAAAGAACACCTTATTAAAAATAAATTTTTAAAAACCCCTTCAGAAAAAAATCATGAAAAAAAAGGATGAAATAATTGTTTGTAATCAGAATGGATTTAGAAAGAACAATCAATTTTGAAGACAAAGTGCCACAGGCCGAAGTATCGCACTCGTAGCACACGGACGAGAGTAATAACGTCATCGATTTGGCAGCTATAGTTGTGAGCTCGAGCACTTTTCTTCTGGAGCTGAACACGAGTAAAACGTCAATTATACTGAACGCAACGGAACGCTAAAATTTCAAAACTTTGGAGCTTGAAGGAATCAACGGATTGAAGTGTCAAAAGCAGCATTAAAAACAGCTGATTTTGTCATTTATTATTTAGCCCAAAATGTCGTAAGAGTGTGTTGAAAAATTATTAAATGAAGTGGAAGATAATGAAATTCTTTGTAACCAATTTTAAGCATAAGTCCAAATTTGGCAAAACATTGCTGAAAAAAGTGATATTTGCATACTTTCGATTCCGTCAGTACAACCAGAAAAATTTCATTCTGTTGTTTTCCGTTGCGTCCAGTATAATTGAGGCTTTAGAGAGAAAAAAAAGATACTAGAATAGTTATCAAAATCCAGATATGGCAATCCAGATAACGAATGAGCAATTTCAGGAACTACTGAGTTCGATCACTCCCGCACCTCTTAGGCAGCGTTCATCAGTAGCAATTAAAATAAACCAGAAAATTGGAATTGCTTTCATTGATACTATAGCAAGGGTGAGCGTTGCCAGCTATCAGTTGTATAGTCAACTTCTGGACGATGGTTACGTATTCACCAAGCAAAATGTTTTTATAATCCTAGCTGACGCTGTTCAATGACCACAAGAAGGTCTAGTTAGTAAGGTAAACGTGACGATAGAAAATAAAACTGTACCGACACAATTCATAGTTCTGTCAGACGCACAAGATAATAAACACTTCTAGGAGTCGACTTTTTCGAAGATGCACAAATGATATTGGATCTGCTACAACGCACCTGGAATGTCATTGAACATCCGAAAATTCGATATGATTTGCTTCAATATGAAAGCAAACCTAACATTGAGCAGTTTTCTTCAATAACAATAGCTCCGAAGTTAACAACACCTCCAGACAATTACAATATTCCTGACGATCCTCAGAGAATAAGACGAAAGAAAAATACACCCATTAACCAAGTCTTCAATATCAAAGGCAAACGATATCATGTGCTCAAGTAGTCAACTAAGGGACTATTCTCCCACCTCCATTGACGAAATCTTTGATTCCCTTCCAAAACGTTCAACTATTTCTAGCTTGATACAAAACAATGAATAATATTTCGTCTATCTTGTTGTTGTTACTTTTTATTGATACTAGCAAGGGCTTGTGTACCCCATGAGGGTCCCTTAATGGTCCGAGCCTTGCAGCTATATTAACCACGCATCATTGATGTGAAACAATTAATTTGATGGAAAACGAAATCAAAAAGATGCTACAACAAAATATAATAGAAGAACGTGAGTCCTCATGGGCTTCTCCCGTTGTCATGATTCCAAAGAAGAATGGAACCATCAGAGTATAGCATAGAAGACTACCGCAAGCTAAATGCAATCACGGCAGCCGATGGAGGAATCATGGTTGAATCATTGAAGACGGTGATGAAGCGCAACTAGTAATAAAATACTTAATGCTTACCACTATGATCCTATGGCCGAACATTACGGAGTAGAACGCACAATACAACGAATCGTACCGCGCTACTTCTGGCCAGGAATACGCCATGTACAAACTTGGCTGCATTATACGCGAATGTGGTAAATGTCAAAGATACAAGGTCACCAATCAAAAACCAACGGGTTTAGTCGAAAATCCAGCGTACAATCAACGCTTTCAGACACTTGCTTTTGACCTCTTTTAAGCCTTGCCGACGTCCGATAATGTCTACAAGTGGAATCTCATGGTAGAAGACACTGGTACCAGATGGGTTGAACTATTTCCCTTAAAATAAACTACCATTTTGCAAAAGTTTTTTTTTTTTTTTCCTGTGTGAGGTATTAGGTCCAAAGGTACTGCGGCCATTTAGTTGGCCTATTGTACTACAACCCCTACACCTCATATTTGTAGGCCAGACCGCCTGAACAAGTTCAGCAGTCTGCCTAGTGGTTTGTCGCTTAGACTTGAGTGTTCGAGCAGGGACTTCCCGAACAAAGAGTCCCTGCTCCTCGCTATTGCAGGGCACTCACAGAGAACATGGAGGGCAGACTCATCCTCTTCTAGGCAAAGCCTACATGTAGGGTCCTCTGCCCTTCCTATCTTCCATAAGTGGTAATTTAGGGCACAGTGTCCGGTAATTAGGCCAACAAGTGTCCTAACATCACTCCTGCTGCGCCGTAATAATTCCTTGGCCGTCTTAGGGGACGGCCCTGGAAGGAACCGCTTAGAGTTGGCCAGTCCAGGCGCGGACCTCCAGCGTTCAATATGTTTCATCAAGGTCCGATCGGCCAGGGCCCTTTGCAGCAAGCTGGACGGTGCCCCAATAGCCGGCTCTGGACCAATGAATTCTAAATCAGAGCCCTGTTTAGCCAGGGCATCCGCACTTTCATTGCCTTCGAAGCCCCGGTGACCTGGGACCCAGACAAGTGTGATTTGATTGAGAACGCCCAACTCATGAAGAGCACGTTGGCAGTCCCAAACTAATTTCGACTTGGTCCTACGGGACCTTATCGCTCTAATTGCCGCTTGGCTATCAGAGAAGATAAAAATCCGTTTATTTTGGTAGGCCCTTCTTAAGTTCTCATGAGTGCATGCCAGAATAGCGTACACCTCTGCTTGAAAGACAGTTGCCAGAGTGCCTAGACTTATAGCCTTGCTGAATCTGGGACTTTCACTCCAGATTCCTGCGCCTACACCTGTCTCCGTTTTAGAGCCATCCGTGTACCATACTAGCCCGCCCGGCAAAACTTTAGGAAAAGTCCAGGTAAGCCTTTCCTGTATATGTACAGAAGGTTGCTTAAATTTTGAGAATTTATAGGGCATGCCGTCCGATAGCATCTCCGCTTCCGGAATCTCTTCTATGATGTTGATTATAATAGAATGTCCTCGCCCAAGACCAGCGCCCAAGTAACCATTCGCTTTCAGCCGCAGCGCCGCGTTTATGGCGGATTTCTCTACCTCAAGGTGGAGGGGTACCAAATTGAGGAGAGTCTCCAGCGCTGCCGTTGGGGAAGTGCGGATGGCCCCAGTGATGGAGAGGCAAGCCATTCTTTGAATTTTGCTTAAAAAGGTTATGGAACCCTTAAGCTTCGTTCTGTGCCACCAAACTAAAGCTCCATAAGTTACCATGGGTCTTATGATGGTGGTGTATATCCAGTAGATGGTTTTCGGTTGCAAACCCCAGGTGGAACCACAAGCTCTGCGGCAAGCCCACAGGGATCTGCGCGTTCTACACATCACAGTGTCCATATGCTGTTTCCAGTTGAGTTTGGCATCTAGCGTCACTCCTAAATATTTGGCTTGTTGAGAAAAGCCTATAGTTCTGCCCGCGAATGTAGGTTCCCAAATTCCCGGTAGTGATCGTTTCCTGGTGAAAGGAACTAGTATCGTTTTGTCGGGATTGACTTTTAGACCTACACTCTCGCACCAGCTAGAGACCAGATCAAGTGCCTGCTGCAGGCGCCTTGACATGGCGTCTTCAGACTCACCTGTAATTACTATGACGACATCGTCAGCGTAACCTTGGGCGAAAATGTTCCGACCGTTGAGCAGCTCGAGGAGTTCATCTACAACAAGGCACCAGAGAAGTGGAGATAAAACTCCTCCCTGCGGGCAGCCTCTTGCTATAGTGCCCTCCAGAGACCCCTCAACATGAGAAACAATTAGTTTGCGAGTTCTCAGCATAGAGTCAATCCAGTTGCAGAAAGTGCTACTTAGACTGTGTCTACTTAGAGCCCTAGCTATGGTATCAAAGGATGTGTTGTCAAAGGCTCCCTCGATATCGAGGAAGGCCGTCAGCGCAACTCCTTTGTTTAGAGCTGCCTGTTCAAGCCTGAGCACCAGATTGTGCAGTGCTGTCTCAGTAGACTTGCCCGCCTGGTACGCATGCTGATAGGAGCTTAGTGGTTGGCTTTGAAGATAAGTTTCCCTTATCGCCCGGTCGACAATTTTCTCCATTGTCTTCAAGGCAAAAGACGAGAGACTTATCGGCCTGAAAGATTTAGTCAGGGTGTAATCCGAACGCCCTGGCTTAGGTATAAATGTTATGTTGACGTTCCTCCAGACGGATGGGATGTAGCCGTGTGCGAAGGAAGCCCTAAATAATTTGCATAATAAGGGAGTGACTAGGTCGCAGCCCTCCTGTAGCAGAATGGGATAGATTCCGTCTGCTCCAGGGGACTTGTATGGTTTGAACGATCTAATCGCCTCCCTGATAGCTTCATGGTTGAACAATGTATTTGCTTCTGTCCAGGCGGCTTTGGGCACTTTAGAAAGTTGGCCTATACGCTGCCCAGCAGAAGTTATGTTCTCTTTTGAATAAATGGTTGTGCCTGGGAAATGTGCCTGGAGCAATGTTATCAAGGTTTCTTCCCTAGACTGTGTGAAAGAGCCATCGGTTCTCCTGATGGATCCAAGATCTACCGACAAGCCCTTTGATAAAGCTTTATAGATTTTTGCTGAGTCTCGAATGTCTTCGACACTCTTGCAAAAATTCCTCCAGCTATTTCTTTTTGCTCGTCTGATTGCCCTGTTATAGCTGGTTAGCGAGCTTTTATAACTCTCCCAGTTGCCGCTCTTCTTAGCTGCGTTGAACAGTTTCCTCGTAGCGGATCTTAACTTGGAGAGCTCGTTATTCCACCATGGAGTTTTCCTATTACGCGTCCTCATCAGAACAGGGCAGTTATTGCTGTAAGCAGCAGTAACCACCTCCGTAAAGAAGTCCGCGGATAGTTCTACATCCATCGTAGATTTGATTGAGTGCATGGAACCCTTGAATATGCTACTGAGTTCGGCCCGAAAGTCTGTCCAGTTCGTATATCTAGGATTCCTGTATGTACTCATATTTTCCAAAGACTCATCCACCATAAAGTAAATGTGTCTGTGGTCTGAGCACGATGGCTCATCTGAGACCCGCCAGTCACTCACGTAAGTGGCAACTTGTTGAGTAGCTAGCGTGATGTCTATAACCTCACGTCTCCTACCGTTGTCGAAGGTAGGATCCGTGCCGCGATTTAATATGTCCAGGTTAGTAGTTAAGAGGTAATCAAAAAGGTATTCGCCCCTTTTGTTCACTCCACTGCTACCCCAGGCATCATGATGGGCGTTCGCATCACATCCTATGATGATCTGCAGACCGCTCCTGTTAGAGTGACCCACGATATCCTTAAGTTCTTTGGACGGTGGTGGGTCTCTGGAGTCATAGGGGAGGTATGCCGAACATAAGGTAATCATGCTCTTGCTGCCCCCCCTGTTAATCTGTATCATCACCACTGCCAGGTCTCTCGACGATTTATCTGTGAGAGGAAAGCAGTTGGTGTTTTTATTGTAAACTACACAGGTCCGAGGGTCGCCGTCCACATCACTGCATGCAATGCTGTAGCCGGCTGCCCGCAAGCCCTGTATAGCACCGTTATTTACCCATGGCTCCTGTACAAGAGCCACGTCGATAGCTTGGGTGGCCAGCACCCTGCAAAGGACTGCCGAGGCAGCCCTACTGTGTTGCAGGTTGCACTGTACCACCCGCATCCTGAGGCTGTTCCCGCTGCTGTGAGCCAGCAGGAGTCTCCTTTTTTGAGCCAATCTCCTTGACTCTAATTCGTCCGAAGCCGTAGAATAGGGACATGCCCTGCTCTTTCAGCTGCGTGAGCGCCCTCTCGTCAATGCTAAGGGCAAGAGTTTGACCGTTCTGGTCCACCTTCCTGCCCATCACTTGCCAAGAGTTGACCTCAATTGGCTGGTTCTGTAATTCCAGCCTGCAGAGCACCTGCTCCGGTTCCCTAACATCGTTAGGAACCCAGAACGTAATTCGCTTATATTTGGGAAGGTCCTTTTCCTCAATTACTCTGAGGTTGGCCCCTTCCCACAACTGAAGCCTGGTGACAGCATTTGTCAACCATTGGCTGGTGGGTTCGTTGGCACAGGTGATCTTGATAAGACCCCCTGCCGCCCTTGCACCCAAAAACTGAGGCGGACAATCGCCTTTACGACTTTTGTCTACCTCACACAGGATGGCATCGCAGACGGAGGATGATTGCTCCTCTGTCAATTTGCCCTCGGGATAGTTGTCCAGGACCACTGCCATGGTGATCCCAGCTAGCTTGTCCCGATATGAGGGTCCTTGCGACTCCCCCTTTTTTTTCTTCTTTTGGGGTCCCTGCCCAGCCGGAGAATCCTCAGACCGCTGCCGTTTTGGCAGTGTGTCAGTTGGGTCCAGCATAGGACATAGCCCCCTAGAAGTTGTAGGAGTTTGTGCTACCAATTTCTCGGGTCCAGAAACTTCTGGCAGTCCAGCGGTCGTCCAGGTCTGCTCCTTGGAGCCCCCCGTCCTGACCGCTGTCCTGCCTTGGGTTTGTTGGGAAGGAAGTTCCGCATGTGGGACTCGGGTGTGCTCCGTGGAGCTCCCCAATTCCTCTGCAGCCTTCCTTGCCTTGGCCCTCTTCCTCTTGGCAGCACCGGATTTTTTCTTGCTAGGTTGCACGGTCATACCGACAACCTTGGCCGTTATTTCTTCAACAACATTGTCACCAGCTGCCTGGGCCAGTGTTGTTGATTGAGAAGCCGAAGCTTCTGTGCTAGACGAGGTACCTCCAAGGAGTTCCCTCTCCAGCTCTGAGCTGATACTTATTGCATCAGACTCACAACCTCTTTCTTCGTCTGGTTTTTTTAAAATTTTTTGGTCCATAAAGAGTCCCACGAGTATGGCAGGAAAGGGAAGGTCCATCCTAACAGAGCCTCCTTATTAGGATAAGGCTATATACAACTGGGTGCGCCCGGTGCCCAGAGGAGATCGTTAGAGACAGTGCACCACTACCCACTGCCACGCAGCCCTTGACACGATGACATTTACATCTTGGCTTGGTAGGCTTTTAAGGGTCTGCTCCCTACTACCGTCGTTAGTTGGTTATCCAGGGGGCACCACGAGGAGGTGACGGTTCGTTTTTGCCCCTCTAAAAAGTTTTAATCGAAGAAGTCTTATATATGGCATACTAGGACTCCAAGTGAGCACTGTGTGGCACCTCAGAATCCGACGGTCTCACTGCGAGTCATCTTCTGCGAAAATTTTTTAAGTATTCAGTTGTAAAATTTAAATAAAGCATTCCCTTTAAAAATACAGAATTATTTATTCATTTAAAATAAATTGATACAAGAATATATAAAACACACAGGGCCAGTACGCTTCGTTTTAACAGGAGAGATAATCCGAAAGAAGTAACTTCTAAAAAAGTAAAAAGGGGACAAACATTCCAGACAAATTTATACATACATACATATATCGAAATAGCGGGTATAAAAGGGAAGTTCAACAACAGCAACAAATCATCATCCGGAAATTATTGAAGTTAGCAACATTTGTACAAAAAAATACAAACCGAATGATTTAGCTGAATTTAATTTCATTTTGGGAGTTGAAAGATGTGATCAGCTGGTTTCCTACTATTCATCATCCAAGGTCCTCCAAGAGCTATCCGTTTTGGGTAGCCGTTACAGGACCAAATATTGTTTTTACGATTTTCCTTTCGAAAATATTTATTTAATATTTTGTTTGGTTTACTCCAAGCCTCAGACACGTAGAATAGAACTGGGTGGGTTTTGTGGATATTTTATATATTCTTACTTTTAATTCCCTTGAGAATTTTCGGTTACTTAGAATCGGGACTAACTAGTAATAGTCCAATCAATCTACGGAATTCTCCAGACAACTGAAGGCAGGAAAAAAAATATGGGCGTGTAGAACACTTAATTTGAAGAAAGATAGCGTGTTTTTTTACGGAACTGCATTGGCTCAACTTTTTGTTTTATTGGCGAAAAAACGTTTTTTTGACTTTTGCGATTTTTTTAGGTTAAGTTCGCCAACGCAGTTCCGTAAAAAAACACGCTATCTTTCTTCAAATTAAGTGTTCTACACGCCCATATTTTTTTCCTGCCTTCAATTGTCTGGAAATTAACATTGTGAATCCGTAGATTGATTGGACTATAATATGTATGTTGAATATTATGAATGGATATCTTACTAATATTATAAACGTGAATGTTTGTATGTATGTTTGTTACTCTTTCACGCAAAAACTACTGAATGGATTTTAATGAAACTTTACAATAATATAGCTCATATATCAGAATAACATATAGGCTATAATTTATAAAAAAATTCAAGATGGCCGCCGAAAACTCAAAATGGCCACGCAAATTGTGTTCCGATTTCAATGAAAGTTGGTATACAGAGGTTTTTAAGGTAGCTAATAACGAATTTGTTGTCAAAACTTATAAATTCAAAATGGCCGTGCCAATATGGCCGACGAATTTGCCACTTGTGTTCCGATTCCAATGAAAATCGAAATCTGGGGGATTTTAAGGTTGCAAATAACGAATTTATGATCAAAACTTATAAATTCAAAATGGCGGGCGAATTTTTCCAATTGTATTCCGATTCCAATGAAAGTGAATATCTAGGGGTTTTTAAGGTTGCAAATAACGAATTTATGATCAAAACTTATAAATTCAAAATGGCGGACGAATTTTTCCAATTGTATTCCGATTCCAATGAAAGTGAATATCTAGGGGTTTTTAAGGTTGCAAATAACGAATTTATGATCAAAACTTATAAATTCAAAATGGCCGCGCCAATATGGCCGACGAATTTTTCCAATTGTATTCCGATTGCAATGAAAATCGGTATCTGGGGGCTTTTAGGGCAAACAACGAATTTATGATCAAAGCTTATAAATTCAAAATTGCGGGTCCAATATGACGCACGAATTTTCCCAAGCCACATTCTGAAATGTAGTAAATTTCTAAAATTCCCTCTAACCAGTATAGAAACAGTAAAAACGGTAGAAAGAGTCGAAGTTTGCAAATTTGTGCGCCCCTACATTGTCATCACGAGGTTAAACGATGTCATCTATCGCTTCCAAAAAGTTCGATCGGAAAAAACGGGACCTGGAGGAAGCTGTGTTCGGGACGAATACTGAGTAAGAAGGGAGCAGTGTAACGGCTAACCGAAAAGAGAAAGTTAAAATTCCAATTCACCGAGAAGTTATATGTTTAGATGCATCTACTTGAATACATAACGCTGTTCTAATTGAATCACCGATAAGATTGGGAAGAGGCAATTTTTTCCAGATTTATTGTTTTTTCATTATACTTTTTTTCCTACCGCGTACAACGCACACATAATTTTGTTTTATTTAAAAGCCTTGCAACGCACACGGGTTTTTTGCTATAGGCTATAATTTATAAAGCTATTGAGTAAATAGGCCAAAATATAACAATATAAGTATCACGTAAATCGGAAAAAATTCGCCCATTCTGGCGTGCGCTGCAAAAAGCTTAAAAGTTACACGAATATAATGTATGATAAATTTCTATTTTGTTGTAAATTCTTTTAACTTTTTGTTTATATACAAATAAAATAACATCAAAAATGTTAAGATAGGTTTTACTCAAATCAGCAAATTTTGCGTTCCTTTTCTGCTCTGCTCACAAGTACTAAAAAGTAGAAAAGGAACACAGCTAATGTTGCCAATGTATTCTGAATATGATTGCCTAGGTGTCTGTTATGCACGTAGTACACAATTTTTCCGATAGGTGGTGCTCAACCTCGAATTTTAATAAATTTGAAGCATATTTTTTATAGGTAACTCTAAATTCTTTTATGTACCCATAACCATGCTTCATTATAACCATTTCCTATCCCGGAGTATGCCCACATAATTTTTTTTATTAAAAGGCGTTGCAACGCACGCGGGTTTTTGCTAGTTTTAATAATAAATTAACAACAAATCGTAAGAAAAAATCACAACCAAATTCTTACAATCTACAATCAAAAATCTTGTATTCCATAATATTAATCTACTTAATAAATTATATTAATTAATTGACTACTTAAAAAATAGTAATAGTTTTAGTTTCGGTGAGCGTGCTTGACCGAATATTATGAAATTTTTTATAGAACATGTTTTCGTTAATATTCTTCAATCGGCACCTCAAAGAAGTCCGTACCAAATTCGGTTCACGTGATATCGTGCAGGTACAAAAATCTCGTTCATCGTTTAAATAAAATAACGGCTCTACCGAATTTTACGAAAATGTTCATATATAGATCATATAGATGAAGATGCCCCACCGAAGGCGATATTTTTTTTATATATCTTTGGTGCGACATTGTGCAGGATAAAATTACCACTTGCGTACGCCAAACACACACACACACATGTACTTCTTCTCAAATGTTTGCTTAAAATGCTATAAAATGTAAATTACTATGAAAATTACGATTTCTGTTTTCTGATCGATTACAATAACTTCCCTAAATGAGAACATTCGGACATTCGAAAATAGAGAACTGCTGCAAGGGATCGTCAAACTTGGAGAAATGCTCTAGAGGAGGTCAAGGCTCGACTTGGGCTGAGGCGTCACTGCATGGATATTTTGTCCCAATCAACGCAGTTCCCAAAGAAACCAGGGTAAGGCCAATTGGTTCAGACTTGCTCCTAGCCACTGACTGAGATTTGTGCTTTAGTAGAACCAATGCGAACTCTTCGTCTCTCTGTGCCACTCACCACCATCATAAGGACGGCGATGCATTTGATCATTCCTCACTCTACAAAATCTATAAAACCTCGGCCGAACTGGTCATTCAATGGAAAATGTATAAACGCAATTAAAACTAAAAAAATCCGGCTATAGAACGTACAGACGTTCCTAAATGAGTCACTTCGTCGTGAGTATATTAAATTAAGCAGCTCCTGTAATTCCATCATCACGAAAGTCAAATCATCATTGAGAAGTAATATCCTGAATACCACTGGGGGTGTTAAAAATTCTGGTCTTTGGTAACTTCCATCAAAAAGAATTTTACTTCTTTCACAACACCTTTCTTCATTTACTATATAATTTCAAATTCTAGAAACGTGGAAACTAGCTTACATTTAACCCATTTCAAAAAAGGCAAATCCAACCATCCCTTTAACTACCACTCAATACTAATTATTTCTATTCTTCAACCCCTACACAAATGGTGTTCCCCAGGGATCAATTCCATCACCCATACTTTTCCTAATCTTTATTAATGATTTTCTCTCAATCCCCTCTAACTGACTCAACACTGTAGTACTTCTAGCAAAATTTTACCGCTACTATTATAATGACTGTTAAATTGAAATTACCACCCTCTTGTCTGCGCCCTCCTGCCTTAGCCCTCATACCCTACAGCCCCCTTCCGCGCACCGTACAACACCTTAGTGTTTAAAAGTAAGGTACCCAAGCACCTCCCAAATCTCTTTTATCCTTCAAACTAAGCTTACTACTAGACATTGCACCAAGACCTGAACAGCATGACAGACTGGTAGTACATAGGGTGATCCGTAACTTTGTTTTTCACATAGAAATGCGTAGACCTTCTATCATAAACAAAACATTCTGTAAACTCTACTAAAGCCAGACTATGTAGTTACCAAATTTATTTCAATCGCAAAGTTATTTTCTGCCCCTAAAAACAACATTCATAATATTCAACCCTTTACAATAAAAAAAGTTATAAAGAACAATTCATTACCAACGAGATACTGAACATGAAATCACATGTTAAATAACATCAACACAATTCCCCTGTTGTCAAAAAATATTCATATCTCCTCCACTCAGAAAGGGCAATCCTTGGAATAAGAGGGCAAAATCATCCCTTATCCAAAAACACACCTAATACTCAGTCTCGTGCCATTTACTTATTAGCCGAATCATCAGAGATAAAAGGGGACTAATTAACCCCATTCTGTCGCGTTCGCCACAAAAAAGCCAAGAAACGAAGTCACTCAACAGTTGTTAATTAACCAATTTAAGGATTAGGTAAGAATGAAGTCTACCCACCGCTGAGATTAAAAAGGATTCACGTTTTTCAGGGTTGTTTCAACTCTCTCTGTCTAAAGACGCTTCGTGGTTATATCGTTGTTGGCACACTACCTCACACTACAGCCAGGTATATATAGGCAGGGGTAAAAGATATCTCAATGGTTTCAGGAAGTATCCTGTATCCTAGGGTACTCCTCTTGCCTGTGGTAACAAGAGGACTGATTTATTTGAACGATTAACGAGCCTCAGCATCCCTGCAATCCAGTCACTTTCGCGCGCTCACTTTATATTGTAATACTTTAAAGTTAACCTAGTACTTATTCTTTGTTTCTTTCGTTCAAAATTTATTGTGTTCTAGCGGAGTGGAAGAGTTATGTGCTCGAATCAAAGGAAATTGCCTCTATTAGATATATGTGTGCGCGATACAAACAGCATAACTGATTGGGAGAATGGAGGCGAGCCTTAAGGAATTCCATTTCACGAGTTTTCATACGATTTTATTGATTTTTTATCTGCAGCTGGGGAGTAATTTGCGATAAATAACGAAACATATTGAAACTTTGACATTTTACGATCGCGTATGTTGTTGAAACTGCTCTAAACTTATATCAATTTCGTTTCGTATCGATGAGAAATAAAAACGATTGTGCTAACTAAAGACCATAATACAAAGCACACAAATTGTGCGCGTTAAATTTAGTCAAAATTCAATTTTTTTGCTCACTTTTAGGTTTTTGTACAAAACTTATGAAGACTACG
Organism: Thereva unica; assembly: GCA_949987705.1. NCBI lineage: Eukaryota > Metazoa > Arthropoda > Insecta > Diptera > Therevidae > Thereva > Thereva unica. Next base: position 24,200 of record CATLJY010000477.1, on the reverse strand, counting down.
ATCGACCGTTCTTGGCTAAGTACCGCTTCAGACCAAAAAGGTCCCCCGGGGACATTTTAGTGTGTCTAGCAGAACAACTCAACTAAAAGTATGAGCCGAGTTGGAAAGTCTGGGGCCAGGGGCCGGTTCGTGTATGTCGAAAACGAAAATTTTTTTTCGTCTCGGGTTCGCGTAGGTCGAAAAATTGAAATTTTTCGTCTGAAGCCAACGAAAGGCACTCGAAAGCTCCTGGGTTATCGAGTTTTTGCATTATAGGTAGTACATGGAAATGGTACTTTAACAACATTGCAAAAATGCAGGACAAGGTTTTATTTTTGGGATGTGTAGGGGGGGTCAATGTGAGCTTAAGTTTGAGTTTTCGGGATTCTAACCCCCCCCCCATTTGGCCGCCATCTTGGAAAACGTGTGCAAATGGTTTTTCCACTATATCTCCGAAACGGTGCATCTTACCGAAAATTTGCAAGGACACTTTTTGTTTAGAATTAAATAATCTACAATTTATTAGTTAGAAATTTTGTGGTAAAATGAATAATTAAGAAGTTATAAGCCTCAGAACACAAAAATTAGTCACAATATTTTCTTTTAAAGGCTATAACTTTTTTTCCTTCAACTTTAACAAGGAATAATTTTCATTCATTACTTTTTTAATTTCATTCACTACGAAGGGTTTTACAGCGCCCCGAAGGTATGAAAGTGACAGATTTTCTGAATATTTTATTACAATTTTACCTCCTAGAAATTAGCAATAACAGCTAGCAAGTAATAATAATGAATGAATGACTATACGTTATGAGAAATGCCGATGTTTGAGTAATGTAATAAAATTGTTTCGCATTTTTTTGCGGGTTTTTATTGCTGTTATGCCATGTTTTATAAGGTACGATATGGTTTAAAATGAAATTCTTTGAATAATAACATGCGTTACTCCAATTTTTTAAAATAATTTGTTTTAGGGCTGCACAAAAAAGTGCTTTATTCAGTTATGTTAACTATCTAGCAACATACGGGCGTATTCATTTTATGACAAGCGTTTGCAAGTTGTATAACTCATTTCCACACCACCTGCGAGGTAGAGTTTGTCGGTGCGTTTTTAAAGTGGTGTCCCCAATTACGACTAATCCAGGATGCTGCTGTTCTATCTACTCTATTCCTGGTGTTTTTGAAGGGCTGTGCAGCGGTTCATGATCAATTACTGGACATTTTTAGATTTGCTGAGGAATTATAGCAGAGTACAAAGGTGTCAAGGCTGAAAGTTCAAAGAGAAAATGAAACAGTTGGTCAGGAAATTAAAATCAATCAAGGGAGCTTCTAGTATACAAGACAGTATCGTCGCTGTTGCTAGTACTATGACCACAAACGCTGTTATCCGTACGACTATCAGAATAACTTTTATAACATATAGAGTGTAAACTATCCTCCAAAACTTGTGTTTTGGTAGTATGCGCAACTGAATAACTATTTACAAAGTTATAAATATGAAAATTTAAGTAAGCTCAAAATGAAACTAGTTATTGTGACTAATTTTTGTGTTCTAAGGCTTATAACTTCTTAATTATTCATTTTACCACAAAAAGGGTTGAAACTTTAGGAGTACCCCTTACCATTAAGTTCGCCTTAATTTAATATAAATCAACCACCTTCGCAAATAAATATTAAAAAAAGTGCATTTCATCGCATTAGTTTCATTATTACTGAAATAATCGCGAAAACCCCCTAAAAAGGTGTGTTTTTTGCATCTTTAGGGGTGACGCTCTAGTTTTAGGACCGCGGGACCTCGATTTTCGTGATCAGCGACCAAAAAAACCTTTAGGGTTCGATTTTCTTAACGGTCTTATTTTGGAACACCCCCCCCCCCCCTAGTTTTCAATGAACTATATTGTAGGGGTAGTTTTAACCCCTTAAGGGTTGAAAATAATTTATTTTTGCCTGACAGTACGCCCACAATCGAATTTGAAGCATAAACTTGGTAAAAAAAATTTTTTTTACAATTTTTGCCATTTGTCGCCAATTTAGGGGTACTTTCAACCCTTCAGGAGCACCCCTTACCATTAAGTTCGCCTTAATTTAGTATAAATCAACCACCTTCGCAAATAAATATTAAAAAAAGTGCATTTCATCGCATTAGTTTTATTATTACTGAAATAATCGCGAAAACCCCCTCAAAAGGGGTGTTTTTTGCATCTTTAGGGGTGACGCTCTAGTTTTAGGACCGCGGGACCTCGATTTTCGCGATCAGCGACCCCAAAAACCTTTAGGGTTCGATTTTCTTAACGGTGTTATTTTGGAACACCCCCCCCCGCGTTTTAAATGGACTATAAGTCGACGCGTCGAATATCGTTTTCACAAAATAACATCCCAAAAAGTATGCAATATCCAATGTAACCGTTGTAATTACATTGTTATTTAAGACATTTCAAAGTTTGTTTACGTTTCGTTTGGAGTTGGAAGTAGTGCAAGTTTTTATTAATATGTTTTGTGACAATGTGGAGATATTTGATGTTAGAAGGGCAGCCAGAAGGGGAATATTCCCAAAGAATAACTAGGCGAGCCCTTAGAGATTATTTAGATCCCTTGTCTCTTCCAGAAAATGCGTAAGTATTGTTAAACTTTTATAGGAATAAATAACAACAATTTTTACTTTTAGATTTATTCAGAGATACAGGCTCTCGAAGGAAGCGTTTATTTATGTTTTAAATAAGTTAAACTTACCTGAGGGAACTCGGAGTACCTACATATATTCCTCCAGTTGCAAGACTTGCCATGACGCTTGTAATATTAGCAACAGGTGGATACCAAAATTTAGTGAGAAATGATTTTTGTATTCCCATCTCAAAAGGATCCATATCAACAATATTTTCGGATGTCCTTTTCTATTTGGAGGAAAATTTGTGTAGAGAGTGGATAGGTGTTAAGGAAATGGAAAACACTAAAATATTATTCCTACAAAAATATAAAATTCCCGGAGGTTTGTTTATAAGGCTGAAAGTTTTAGTTTAAGGTTTTACAATCAATTTTACAGTTGTAGGTTGCATAGACGGGACACATACATATATATCTATTGAAACCAACGGAGGATGAATTTATGTTCTTCAACAGAAAAGGCAAACCTAGCTTGAATATTATGATTGTGACTATAATCATTTTAAGTTACAAAGTAACACTGAAAACGATTTTTTTTACAGATTTGCGACTACAATTTGAGGATTATTGCACTAAATGCAAAATATGGTGGAGCGGCGCATGACGCTTTTGTTTGGAAAGAATCCGAAGAACGGAAATACTTTCATGATCTTCACAGAACTAATCCTCAATCATGGATTTTAGGTATACATATTTTAGACAAAAATCCAAAAGTTAGGTAGTTAAACAATTCTTTTAAAAGGTGACAGTGCCTATCCACTTGAGCTATGGTTGATAACGCCATATCGGAATCCCGAGGATACATCCGAGCAAAGCTTTAACAACGTTCATGCAACAGCACGAAGCACGGTGGAACGTTGCATTGGAGTTTATAAAGGTAATATAAATTGTATCACATTATTTTTATTTTAATGAGGTTTCTGTAGGAGTATGGAGAATACTCTCCGAAGAGAGAGGAGCGAGGTACACACCTAGCAAAGCAGCCAGCATTGCCTATGTTTGTGCAGCCTTGCATAACATTCGCATTCCCCAGTTGTGAAAAATAGAATTGGTTCCAGGAGAATCAATTCAGAACTCATTACAAATTGGTCGTCTTCTATGCAGTAAAGAATGAATTAATTCTACTTACGATTCCGAGTAATGAAAAAAGGAATAAATTAATTCCATTCTAGTTCTGAGTAATGCAGAATGGAATTGATTAATTCCATTCTGCATTACTCAGAAGTAGAAATGGAATTAATTTATTCCTTTTTGATTCCAAAAAATGAAGCTATGACTTCGAAAACATGAGTAAACAAGATACAATTTTATGGATTACGGTATTTCCCTAAAACCGTTTCATTTGGTTCAGTTAAAAGAATCTTTGAAAGTGAGCAAACGTGCTGTGCAAGAAGAAGTGAATTTTTAAGTGAAATTTAAAGAACCAAACCAAAAAAACATTATATTGAAAGGTAAGTTTTTAAAAATTAAATAAAGGCGTAATTTCATAAATTAGAATAAAGATAGGGATAAAGGAGTGAAATGTTCAAAAATAAAGGACGAAGTAAGCGACAGCTAGCTCGGGATATAAAAAAAGAAAAAGAAATTTATATAAAAAACTTTTTATTGAAAGAAAATAACCCCGAAGTTGAAAGTGGAGATATAGCAGTAGATGAAGATATTTATAGCAGATCTACATCTAATAATAATGGTAATGAATTAACTTTAGTTCTTTCTCTTGAAGAAAAATTTAAAAAAATGGTACATCAAATATAATCCAGGTAGAGAATGTACAGATTCTATTTTGAAAATCTTAAAAGAAGAAAATTTAAATGTGCCTGGTTGTTTTAAAAGTTTGATAGACTATTCTGAAAAAATAATAATACGAACAGTTGCTCCGGGACAATACTGGCATTACGGAATTAAAAATCAAATCCAAAAAATAAGCTATTTATTCAAGGAATTCAATGAAGTCATCTTTGACATTAACATTGATGGCTTACCTCTTTTCAAGAGTTCAAGCCTTAGCTTATGGCCCATTTTAGGGAAAGTTGTTAATATTCCAAATATAAAAGTATTGCTGATAGGGGCTTATTTGGGGACTAAGAAACCATTAAGTATTGAAAACTATCTGCACGATTTCGTGACAGAAGTTAAAAATTTATCAGAATATGGTATAGAATTGAGTGACAAAAGAGTAGAATTTAAGCTCAGAGCATTTATTTGCGATGCACCAGCAAAGTCTTTTGTCTGTGGAATTGTGGGCCATACATCTCTTCGTGGATGCACTAAATGTACGCAGGTTGGCAGGAGATTGAACAATGTGACAGTATGTGACACAAAAAGCGCAAAATTGATTTCAGATCAGGACTTTCTAGAAAGAAAATATATATGTATATATGCACCAACATTATTTTCAAACAAAGAAAACTCCTTTGGAAGAAATTGGTGTGAATATGATTTCACAAATTGCAATTGATCCAATGCACCTCATCGATCTAGGTGTAACTAGGAAATTTTTGATGAGATTGCTGGAAAATAAAATTGTTTCGGTTTATAAAATAAATAATGGAATCAAGTGTAATATCTCAGAACATCTAAAATCATTATATTGTTTTATTCCGAGTAAGTTTGCTAGAAAGCCGCGAGGTATTGAAGAAATTAGAAACTGGAAAGCGGTGGAATATCGCCAATTTATTTTATATACGGGGATTGTCATTTTAAAAAACAAGGTGCATGAAGATGTGTATTACACTTTTCTTCTCTTGCATTGTGCGTACAGACTGATGTCTTGCCCCAGGAGTTTCAAAGCAAATCTTTCTACCGCACAAGAACTTTTAGAAACGTTTGTCGAAAAATTTTCAAATATTTTTGGAGATGATAGTGTGACTTACAACATCCATCATCTTTTACACTTAACGGATAACATTAATCATCTGGGCATTTTAACTAATTTTTCTGCTTACTGCTTCGAGAACGAGATGCAGAATTTAAAGAGGCTAATTAAAAAACCATCTAAAATTTTGCAGCAGTTGTTCAACAAATTGAAGTTTGAAGATCTTGTTGTACCAATTAAAGCTACTGGTTTTGCAATTACGAAAAACAAAATTAAGAATTATTCTTCCAACAAAATATTTTTGAGTTCTAAAGAACCAGATAATTACTGCTGCATAGCCCCTTGTACGCCCATCTATATATCAAATTTTCGACAAGATGAAGAAGGACAAAAGTTTGTTATTGGAAAAAGATTCCGAAACGTAGAAGATTTTTTTACAGAACCAATGCCATCGAAATCATCTTTGGGGATAACCTCAGCAGATATATGCCCTGACGGAACTGAAGAAAGTTTCAACATTGAAAATATAATTTGCAAATTATTACGTTTACCCTTCAATAATAGATCAGTATTCCTACCAATCCTGCATGATTGTACATAAACATATAATTAATGCAGTGAGTAAAATAGATTTTTCTGAAATATTGAAATTTATACATTGAATTTTTCAGAATGGCAGAAAAAAGGGAATCTGCGGAAGAAGACCACGTTCCTGGCAAACTTCGTAGGTGCAATGCCGTAATAGGGGGAAGTATCTACTCCTCAGCATCAGGTAATTTCTAATTTTATCATTAAGGGAATATATGTCACTAAATTTAATTATAATTTTGTAGCAAGCACTAGCAAAGACTTGAAAGAGTATATAGATGATAAATTTAGGGAGATGAAAGGCATCACTTGCAGAATGGCAAAATAACTCGAATACACTTCTGATAAGGAAATAAACAAAAATTAATTTAGCCCAAATGACAAATCAATATGTGTGTTCGATGACTGCTTAAAAAGCTCAGAGCAGAGCAGAGCAGCTCAATTGGGAGCGGCTGTCAAATTGATGTCAGAGCAGTAAAAAATCAGAAAATAGGAAGAATCTCAAAAAAAAAACACTTTTCTGCTCAACTTTGCACTAATGCCGGGAAATTACGGTATAAACACAGACTTTCTTAAAATGCCGAACGATGTAAACAAAAATGAAAAAATGAAAGAAGAAATGAATAATACATCTTTCTTACGTTTAATTTGTAATTGTCTCCAATATAAAATACTTTTTGCACGCTTCAATTGATAACACCGAAGCTTTTAAAACCGTATGTCAGTGGTTTGGGTGCTTAGAATACTAAAAGGGAGTGGTGAATTAAATGTGTGAGGTGCTCTTGTTTTAAAATTGACACCCACTTCCGCTTTGGTGAGATTTGCTGGACCTTTCCCCTTTTTAAATTACAATTTTTTTTAACTTGACAACATATCGACGAATCGTTTATGTCAAAACATTACCTTGTTGTGAAAATTGTTCCTCAAATGTTTTTTGGGTCGCTGATTACGAAAATCGGGGGCCCACAGTCTTAAAATATTCATGTCACCTTTAAAAATGCTTAAAAACTCCTTTTCAAGGGTTTTCGCGATAATTTAAATTATAATCAAAAATAATCCAATCAAATATGTACATTTTATGCAATATTTTGGGGCGATACGGTGTCCAAGCTCTTATATCCAAACCCGAATTCAAGACATCGACAATTCTCAATGAGAACCTAGTAGCCATCGAACTTAATAAGACTGAGATTTATTTCAATAATTCAATTTATGTGGGTATATGCATTCTCGATTTGGCAAAGACTACAATTTATAATTTCCATTGCAACTATTTCGACTAAGTAATAATTAATTTTTGCAAATGTATTTGTTCTTACATTATCCAAAATGTATTTAATGTATGCATTTTTATAAAAACCTATATTAATAAAATTATTTTTAAACTTAAAAAGTGTTTATCATTTTAGAAACTCCATTTGAGTTTTCAACATTGCAACCTTACAACAATGATAAAAAAACAAAACCCCTTTAGGAAAATTATAGAATTATTGTATTTTGGGGAAAAATTAAAATAACCGTGATAAGCCACGTTTTCAAAAATTTCATAAAAATGAATTTAACGTTCAAACTTTATGAAATAATTAAAAAATTATCGCAATATGGTAACAAGCAAGTAAAAATTTCCAAAAATAATGAAATAATTTTTAATATCAGATAAATGTTAAAAAAATAGAGAAGCAATTTTTACAATATATATGCACATATTTCAAAATACATTTTTACGCAGCAAAACCAATCATCAAAAACATTTAAAAACGAAGTTAGAGTGAAACAAAGTGCCAGTAAAAGCAGCGAAAGTAACAGAATCACAGAATTAAAGAAAGACACAGCACGATTATAATCAGACCTCACCAACTAAGTCTACTTTATCGCGCATAAAACCTGCTCGCCAGAATCAACGGCCTTACTTAAGCAGTTTTCGTTGTAAAAATTAGTTTGGCGCTTGCAGGTAAAAACAGGTAAACAAACAGCTGATGAGCTGGGCTCCGAGTTGTAAAGAGAAAAAGTGAAAAAAAAAGCTGGGAGCTTTGTTCCTGAAGAACCGCCGTGGTCCTGACCCCTGCCGCCTCCACCACCATGTATAAGTCGATTTTTTTTGGCAGTTTATGCAAAATATGAAATAACACTGACGTCACAAGAATTTTTTCACTTTTTCCCTTTACAACTAGGAGCCCTGCTCGTCATCTGTTTATTTACCTGTTTTTACCAGCAAGTGCAAAACGAATTTTTACCACGAACACTGCTTAAGGGGACTATCCAGTGATTTTTGGTCTAAAATCAAGTTTTTTACGAATTTTTTTATTGCATATTCTGTCCTCTATCGACCTGCGTTTTCAGATTTTAAAAAAATAACGTACAACATGCTTTTTTTCATGTTTTTTCAAGAGCGTGTACGGCGTCACATGGCGCTCGTAACTCGGCAACAGAAACCGAACGTGTAACTTCAAAGATGAATATCTCGATAACTTTGTTTACCTTTTTTTCAACTTTTAATCGTAATTACAACGTGAGTTTTCAACCGATTTTAATTATACAAAGTGGAAAATGTTCGCCATTCAATATAGACCAAATGACACCCTCAGAGCAAAAGCGGGCTAAAATAACAAAGAGAGCGAAAACGGTTCGGGGTTTTTTTTTAGCGCAAAAGAGGAATATCTTCGTATTCTTAGAGTAAAAATGGTATAACTATACTTCAGCGCAAAAACGGTGTATCAAAAAACCGAGAGCAAAAGCGGGTTAACTTTTTACTCCGCTTTTGCTCTTAATGAAAACTTATACCGCTTTTGCGCTGAACAAAAATTTAAATCGCTTTTGCTCTCAATAAACGCGTCAAAATTGTTTTCATCAGGGTTGAAAACGCTGCTTTAGATTTAATTTTTTGAATTCTGATTTTTCTCCCTTGTAACGTAATATAGAAAGTTCGCCGTCGCCTGGTCCCAAGCCCAGGGTGTGAAAGGAGGCGGGTACTCGATCTGCTGAATTGACCAGAATCGGGAAACCGAAGAAACAGGGCAAGAGACCGTATTTTTCGAAGCGGCACCGACAGCAGCGTATCCATTGCTGGGACGTCCTGCTCGGCCGAAAATACTGTGGAAGAAGATGCTCGCCCTTTCACGCCAACTAACTATTCCTATTGAAACCCACCTGTTTTACTATCTAAAGCGCCGCCAAGGATATAGTTTAGTTTATTACTATAAGAAAGAGTAACGGCGAAAGTAAACATTCTTGTCGTACTCCTGAGTTTATCTCAAAGGTTTCGGTTAATTTTAACTACATATATTAACACATTTTTGCTATTTTTGAAATTTTCGTTTTTGAATACCTCCGGTTACCCGATCACCTTGAAATTTTGCACACAGCTTCAGCTCCGATGACAATGCAATATGGTATACTCATTACACCGTTAGATCCATGGCGGAGGTCTCCAGAGGACGGCTTACTGTTTTCTTCACGGAACAAATTTTGCAATCGATTTTTCAAATACTTCCGGATATCCTATCATTCTGAAATTTTGCACACAGCTTTAGCTCCGAAGACAATGCAATATGGTATATACCTTTAGATCCATGGAGGCCGTGTCAGGAGGGCGTGTTGAAATATTCTTCACAACCCCTTCGACATGGGTATCAAATGAAAGGATATGACAAGTATAACACCATAACCAATATAGTATGCTCAATATATCGTTTGGTCCATGGCGGCCATCTCAAGAGGGCGGATTACCATTTTCTTCACTGCCCCCGAAACATGGGTATCAAATGAAATGGTATGATAAGTAGAACACCATAAGAAATATAGTATACTCAATTTATCGTTTGGTCCATCGCGGCCATCTCAGGAGGGCGGATTACCATTTTCTTCCACAACCCCCTCGACATGGGTATCAAATGAAAGGGCATCATAAGTCGAATGCAATGAGCTATGTCTTTAGATCCATGGCGGTCTCCTCAGGAATGCTGGTTACCATTCTCTTCAGAACCCTTTCGACATGGATATCAAATGAAAGCGTATGCGTAGTATGCTCAATATATTGTTTGGTCTATGGCGACCATCTCAACAGGGCGGATTACCATTTTGTTCACAACACCCGAAACATGGCATTCACATGAAATGGTGTAATAAGTAAAACACCATAAGCAATAAAGGGTACTCAATTTATCGTTTGGTCCATGGCGGCCATCTCAAGAGAGCGGATTAACATTTTCTTCACAACCACCGCGACGTGGGTACTACAGGAAAGGGTGTGATAAGTAGAATACAATAAGCTATATGATGGCATCATTATAAATTTAACTTGGCGGCTAACATAAACTGGTGGATTGCCTAACTTTACAACAACCTCGGAATGGGAATCAAATGAAAGGACATGCCATGTAGAACAAAATAAGCTATGTGACGTAATTCAAAATTTAATATGCACACCAGTTACATAATGGAAATTAATACGGTAAATTATTTAAAGTAAAATAAAAGATAAAAGTTTCAGATAATGAAATATAATTTATAGATGTTATTTTAAACGAAAAAACGTGGGGGTCATGCTATAGACAATAGTAGGAGTGTAGAGTAGCTGGGTTGAGAAGTCATTCGCATCAATCATGTATGCGCCCCACGTTTTTTCGTTTAAAATCTTACAAATATTTTCAAAGCTATTACAAAAACACAATCACAAATTTTCAGGACTATCTGTATGGGGTTAGGAATATGTTTGCGGTTCTAAATCTGTATGGGGCTAGGAGAAATTATTTTATTCTTTTTAGCTCGTTATAAAAACGTGCTATATTAAAAAGTTTTTTTTTTATCTAATAATTATTTTCCGTTCAGTCATGTCTTTATTGTGTAGTTAGAAATTGGCCTTTAATTATTAAAAAAATTCAATTTTATTTAATATTTGGATTTCACAATTTCAGTTTCAAACTGAGTGCTCTTTTCATTTTAATATTATTAAGTTTCTTTTTTGACAATAATATCTCCAATTCTTCAGTTTTATGTTTGCAATTCTGAATTTTTGAACAAATTTAAATTTTTTTTACAAAATACAAAAATTACTAAGTAAAAAAAGGAAATTGAAAAAAATCATAAATTGCAAACATTATAAAAATTGAAGTTAGTAATAAAGATAAAAGATAAACATGTGAAAAATTTATGTCAGAAATGTAAAAATCCCCAAATATGTAGTCAAAAATGGGAAAATGGCAAAAACTTAAAACTTATCATAAACAATTACAAAGACTTCACACATTCAAAGTCAAATCTTACAAACGCGAAAATTCCAAAAATTCCAATATTATGAATAGAGTTGCATTGTATTTCTAGGAAAATGAAGAAAATGTGGTCTAAAAATAGATTTCGAAATAATAATGTGAGCGACGGAGGTATAAATAAAAACTGAGGGCAAAAGCGGTTTAAGTTTTCGTAGAGGGCAAAAACGGTTTAGAGAGTTAATCCGCTTTTGCTCTAAGACTTTTGCCGTTCCGTTCTTGCTCTGAATAATAGTTGAACCATTTTTGCGCTGAAATATTTTTATTCCTCTTTTGCTGCAACATCAAATATAACCCGCTTTTGCTCTGAGGGTGACAAATATAACAGCCAGATTTTTGATTTATAAAAAATTCACTAAATTATAAACAAAAATGTAAAAAAACTCGAAAAAACCCTTATTTTAGGCCTGTTTTGGACTCATCCGCACATAGTATTCGTGGATTGTTAATAAACAAAAGATGATATCGAAATCCTTTCTGGTACATTTGTTTATCATTAATTACCGAACATTTTGACGCCAACAAAATTGAAATCGGATAAAAATTCACGTAGATACTAATTATCCGTTGAAGTTGGCCTATTTTTTAATTGTTATGTAATAAAATGTTGTTAAAAATCATATTTTTCTGACAAACGAATATGATTTTGTTTTTCATTTGATAGTAGCTATATTCTCACAAAATTTGATCAAAATCGGTACACTAGATCAAATTTTAGCCATTTCACTGGATAGTGATAGTGCCTTAAGTAAGACAACTGATTCTGGCGAGCAAGCCTTCATAATAAGATCAGTATAATTTTCATAGGTTCGTTTTAAAAGGCTGATACCAGGTATTCATAAAGCATACAGCAAAACCCATTTTCCTCCAGCAAAACACACTTTATTCTACTGAACACTAAAGCTTTAGTGTTTGTAGCAATGTTAATATGCATATATGGGGTACCCTTCGAGTATATGTTAAAATGTTATGCACTTAGCGGACTTTGCTGCAAGTAAAACAACCTGCTGCCTCAACAATTTACTTAGTTTCCGATTTTGTTTTTTCTTATACTTGATTTCGCGGGCTCTTTGCGTTTGTGATCACATCATGCGCAACTGCGCGGTGTGTTTCTGACTTCTCTTTAACTGTGTTCCTGTTACTTTGCCTTTAGATTCACTGGTACATCCCGTAATTATTTTGCTTTGGATGCTTTTGTCTGTTCAATATTATCAATTGCTCTTGATAATAAAAAATATAGGATGACTGGTGAAAAAATATGTAATTTAAAATATGTAAATTTTTTCTAGCTAACAGATACGCATGTGCACAAGATTTTAATATACTTAGAACGCCCTTCTCGAGTATATGTATGTAAAAACACATAAATTATAAATCCAATTGGCGTTTTGTGACCAAGCAGGAGCTTCCTATACAAAAGCAGCAAGCTGTCTACTGACATGAAGGAAAGGCTTTGTGAAAAGTTATATACTCTAGCAGATTTTGTTGCGTGTGAAAGAAGATATCAATTTGCTTGGCTGATTCTACCGAGAGTATTTTATATTTGTTTTTCTTTTACCAGATTTCGCGGGCTTTTGCAGCTGCGATCAACATCAACAATCGTGCTTCTGGCTTTCCTTCAAGTCTGTGTTCCTGTTATTTAGCGTGATACCTACAGCTATAATAATGCAAATAATTTGCATTAAAATAAATACTTTGATTGTTCTCAGATAATATTTTGTTATTAGAAATTATATATTATTATCGGATGTTAATAATTAATACCCTCACTTCGTATAATGATAATCCCCAAAAATAAAAACCACATTATTTCACAACATGATGTAATATGAGCATCACACGAACACACGCATGCACACATATTCACTTGCCCTTTCTTTCTCTCGTACATGACCATGTGACGTCACAAACCAATTGGCACAGCGAAGAAAATCCAAGATGGTGGAAAAGGTGAATTCAGAGGTTATATGTAAAACCCCATGTTAAATTGCGTTAGAACCGGCATAGCATATCTCCCACTTGGTACATGGACTACCCCCAACTCACCGACCCCAAACCAGTTCGAGAGTCAAGACCAGTCCTCAGCTGAGGACCCCGCTCCCGCCAAAGACCCCGCCTAAGCCAACGACCCCGAACCAGTTCCCGAACACCAGCAAACCAGTCTCAAGGTCAACGACCGCGACCTAGATTACAGGGCCTACCAACAGGTGATTGATTGATGGCCTTGACAGGTGATTGATTGATGACCTTGACTTGGATTCCAACATTACAGGCAACTGATGGCATTGACCTGCATTCCATCCCACGTGATTTACCTCTCAGTCTAAACCGTCTGGTGCAGATTCCAAGGTCAGCCACTGAGGGGCCCACCAACTACTTCTACACCTCCCATAGACATGATGTACCCGTCGAGCCATCGAGTTCTCAACATTCGCCCCCAGCCCCCGCCCCCGCCAAAGACCCCGCCCCAAGCCAACGACTCGAACCAGTTCCACGCCGAGCCCACCCCTCGAGCTGAGCCAAGTCACCGACCGACCTAGCCCCGCCGAGCCCGCCCCTCCCGCTGAGCCAAGCCACCGACCCTGACCCAGCATCACACACACACGCACATTCACAAACCAATTGTCACAGCGGAGAAAATCCAAGATGGCGAAAAAGGTGAATCTAGGGGTTATATGTAAAACCCCATGTTAAATTGTGCTAGAACCGGCATAGCTGTACCCATCCTCAAGTTCGAGCTATCCGGTTCTCAACATTCGCCCCCGCCGTCGCCCCCGCCGTCGCCCCCGCCACCGCCGTCGTTATCGCTAATACTTACGCTGCACTCCCCTCCACACTTCCACACTCCAACTTTCACCTTCGCGGCTCCACAAGTGGGCGTACCTCACATACAACAATAACAAGGATGACCTTGATCCACATAATCGACCCTGACACAGTTCCCAGACTCGTCCACGGCCAGGCTCAACCACCTTGACCCACATTCCTACGTGATTGATTGATGACAGGTGATTGATTGATCACACCGACCTACTTTCGCAATCCAGTTCCCATGGACAAGGTCAATGACCTTGACGTGACCTAGTTCCCACGCACAAGGGTCCTAATACCTTATTATTAAAAATTTGTTTAGTTTTCAATATTGTTTCAGAGTTTATCATAGAGCAAAATAAGAGCATATTAGAAGCTTCGGCTGTAAATGCTGCACTAATTAAGAAATTATATGCGCAAGAGGAGTATTTAAATAAAGAAAATATAAAGTTTCCCTTGGAGACTCCGCAAGACCTTGAAAATCTTGAGGCAAATATTACTGATGAAAATTTCAATTGCTACGTAAGTGCTGCATACTTGTTAATTAAAAAAATTAAAAATCTTTTTTTGAAGGTGTCTTTACTAAAAAAAATAATTTTTCCTCATGGTCTGGAAAGAAACCTGGACAAGATCATGAAAGAAGATCTTGTTGCATTGTATAATTATGATGGAGGGCATGGAAAACTTTCATACAAAAAGTTTATAAAAATTAATCAATTATTTTCGAGTAAGAAAATTTCCACATTTTTTAATATTTTATTTAAATCATATACTGTATGCGTATTTTTTCAGAAATATACAATGGCAATGATTATGTAAAAGCCATCAGACGATCATTCCACCTTGTAAAAGGAAGAATAAATAAGAGAATATTTATGGAGAGAAATCGAATTAAACATTAGTTTTATTCTTAATTATATTTGATAATTTTATTTGAATATTTTTTCGTTGTTGCTTTTTTTAAATTACGTTTTTATACTGAATATATGAATAATTTATTTTTGTTTGAAATTTGTTTTTCTTCGATTCCGAACAGATTTTATTTCTTCGATTACGAACAGATTCTATTTCTTCGATTCCGAACAGATTCTATTTCTTCGATTACGAACAGATTCTATTTCTTCGATTCCGAATCGATTAAGAGTAATGCAGATGGGGATCAATTTGTTACGCCCTATAACATGCCTGTGCAAAAGTAATAAATTCTTTGTGTGGTTGGTAATCTAAAGTGGAATCAAGTCGGAATGCATAGAATGGATTCTAGACCAATTCTGTAATTATACTTTTCCCAACTGGATCATTACAACGTCAGGAATAATAATATTACACCATTTAATGAAGAACCTGAATCGTCACCTGAAATTGATGCGAATATTAATTCTTCCTCAATGGCATCTTTGAGGCGACAAGCGGAAAGGGTTAGAAATAATATTAAAAATTCAATCATATTATAACTTCATTTAATAATTTATTTTAAACTAAAGAAACATTAAACTTAAATCATAAATGTAAATAACAAAATAAAAAGAATTCAGTATCTATAACAAATATTTCAGTCTTGTTAACTTTGTACACGTCATATAAATATATAAAACTAGATAAACTTCATTAAAAAAACAAACAAAAAAAGAAGCAAAAAATAAATTCCATTTCAAGGAGTAAAAAAAATTCAAGATTAAAATAAAATATAAAAACAAAAACAAAATATCACATTTCGAAATCTTAACTCTGGGGTTATTTTTCTATAGTAACGTTTTTCTAACGAGGCTCTCTTCTCGGAGCAGTTTTATTTTTTCTTTCTCGAGTAGCAGTTTATCTCTCTCTATCGAGTTTCGTTCTTGCAGAACTGCAAGAAGTTTTTTGTGGAATTCTTTCCGCTCTTGCAGTTCTTCTTTAAAGAGACTATGCCTCAGGAGATAAATTTTGACCACTCCGTTGCCTCAGAGTTATTTGTTCTTTCATTATTCATTTCTTCTGTAGGCCTAGGTGGAATATTTTCAGCTTCAAAATCAGAAGTTGAATCTTCCAATAAGCTTATTAAATTCGCTTCAATATCGTCAACTTCTGGGGCAGGTGCAGGCCTACGTTCCACGTTATTGCTTCCAGGCCCATAACTTTTGGCATGTTGGAGCCCTGAAACAGAGGCTTCCAAACCTGCCGCCGATATTACAGTTTCTTCAATTGGTGTTATATGTACAGTTTCGTACAATCTTGGCAATAGACTTCTTATTAACCACTAATTTTCTTTTGGTATTATATTTGAAATCTCGCCATACCTAAAATAAGTTTAATGTAATTGTAATTTTTTTACTTTATTTGATTCAAATACCTTTTGCCATCCATTTGAGTTTCTGATTGGCGGTCCATTTGAATTTAATATCTCGCTTAGTTGGCACCATAACTCGCTCTTCTTTTTTTTGCCATTTATATTAGTTTGCAAAGAATTTTTTGCTAATGGCTGATGCCTCTCCATCCATTCCACCATAATTTGGAGCTGTTTTTTATTAGTTTGATTTGCCCTAAAATAATAGCATAAATTTTTCAAAAATTATAATATATTTGTAATATACTTACATTTTCGACCTGTGGATCCCTAACACATTTGACTAAATAAAAATTCACATAGCTATAAACAAAATTTTGAAGGATTAAATTGTCACTGTTAATTACAAATTTTTATCATAGATGGCAATTATAGGCTGCGTTCGCATTTATTACTATTTTCCTTCACACATAATAAATTAATTTTAGAGAAATTAACGAATATATTAAAAAACTAACATACAAATAACTGAAGAAGATTAACAACACTTTTAAAACGACAAACATAAAACGTCGACTTGCGTGAATCCAAAACGACGTTTAACGCGTCGTTTTCAGTCGACGTCGAATTGCGTGAACTGGCCCCTGGTTTAGATGTTCTGGATATCTCGTTTTGACGACTGCGGACTCATGTCTGATTTAATCAACAGGGAGCCGTATCGAATGCAATGCCTCCAGAATGAAGTACAGGAATACCCCGACTTACATACATCGGAAAGCGTTCCGAGAAAACACGACGTAAATCGAAACGACGTAAATCGGGATAAGAGAAATTATAACACCAACGTAGTATTTTAAAAGGCTTTTTTTCCAGAAATGTCTCATAATTTTTTTTTATTAAAAGTAAATTATAAACTTAAATTATAAAATTTACATCTATTGTAACATCTTTTTTATATGTACATATTTTCAATCGTCTGAACTATCATCGGATTCTACCGTATATACCTTTGATGATCTTCCTTCAGAAGTAGACGGTTTCCGTGATTTCCGTTCAGAAGATACCGGCTTAAAAAACGACTCGATTCTTCTTTGGGGTAAATTCCTACGATTCTCCGTGTATAAATCCCTTAGTACTCTCTACACCAGCGGTCGGCAACCTTTTTCAAGACCGGGTAAATTACAATATTTTCGATCATCTAATGGGTATACAATTTTGGCTAATTCGTAAAAAATCATAAAAAAATTTACAACAAATTATGTAAAAAGGAAAAAAAGGATCGAGTGACTGAAAATATGGTAATACACTTACCCGCGGGTAGGGGGTTGCCTATCACTGCTCTACACCATTGAAAACAGCCGTTCTTGTTGCTTCGAATCTCTCCGCGTCGTCATATTTTTTAAAAATCTCCATTGCTTTTTCTAAATATTGAAATGCTTCGGAAAGCTTTTGTAAAGGAAATTCCAAATCTTTCTCGTCATTTTCGTTTGATGTGATATTGTCCTTCACATTTGTATTTTGCGAATTTTCCAATAGTAGCTCCAAATTTCTTCATTGGTTAAGGATTCCGGATGAGCTCGTAAAGTCTCCGTAACATCGGCATGATTTATTTCTGTAAAGCCAATGCGATAATTTCTGTGTGCAATTCTTCCGGGTTTTCCACTTCACATCCATTAGAGGTGCATTCAGGCCATAATTTCTTCCATCCTCCATTCATACTAGAAATTGCAACCTCATCCCACGATTTTTTTATATTTTCGACAACCTTCAATATATTAAAATTACGCCAAAAATGTTGAATGAAGTCATTTCTATTTTCTTCCTCTGAATTAACAGCTTCAATATGTTGATTGAATTTTCGACGCAAGAAGTATGAATTAAAAGTAGCAATAATACCTTGGTCCATGGGTTGAAGAAGGGATGTGGTATTAGGCGGCAAGAAGATTATTCTGACGTTTTCGTTGGATTCGTACAAATTAATAGGATGTCCTAGAGTATTATCAATTAATAACAAGGCTATATTTTGCTATATTTTGACTTTCACAATATTTTTTCACTTCAGGGCAAAAATTCTCTTTAAACCAATTGGCGAAAATAGTGGCTGTTACCCAGGCCATTTTGTTAGCTTTCCATATTACTGGGAGAGCTTCTTTACGCACATTTTTCATTGCCCTTGGTGTTTCTGACTTATAAACCAGCATTGGTGTTTCTGACTTATAAACCAGCAATCTCCTGACGCCTTTCCTCCGATAAGTAATGTTAGCCTATCCTTTGCTACTTTAAAGCCCGATGCATCAGTTTCTTCTCTTGATGTAAAAGTTCTAGAGCAGGGGTAGGCAACGCGGCGCCCGCGGGCGCCAGGGCGCCCCCGATCGATTTTTAATGCGCCCTCGCTGGACTAATGTAAATGTATGATAGCCAGAGCGATTTACTCACTCTTGTTAAACGGCGATATACAGCAAGTAGTCAGTTGAGTTTAGGATTGTGCATAGATTAGCAGTGTGCTAACCTTGAGCGTATCTAATAACACGCACGTATTTTTTGTTAGTGTGTGATCGTATTTCGAATAGACCACGCGTAGACCGTGCATTTAAAACTACCAAGTAATCCGAAATAATCATCTCAATTTATTGCCTTATGTGACAGGATTCCTTATTCCCGAAATTTATTTCTTATCATTGCCTCATACATCAGGAAATGTTATGCGCAAAAACAATCGGTTTTCAACACGTATTTACGATAGTAACAAAAACTATTAATTCCATAAGATCGGGAGCTATGCAACACAAATTTTTTAAATTACTTTTAGAAAATGAGGACGTTCGTTCACAGATCTTCTTTTACATACTGAAGTGAGGTGGTTGAGCAGAGGTAAAATACTTGAGCGGTTTATCATGCTTTTGCATCAAGAGGCGAATTTTACGAGCAATTAGAAAATAAGTATTGGCTAATCGACCTTGGATTTCTGACAGATATAACGGCAAAGTTGAATGCATTAAATTTAAAAATACAAGGGAAAAATCAGCATATCGCTGACATGATTAGTGCAGTAAATGCATTCAAATGGAAGTTAGTGTTGTTGAAATCCCATCTATTGAAAAAATCATTATCACATTTCCCAAATATAAAATATACTGTTGAGAGTTTAAATTTGAATAATGAAAATTTTACTGCTACCTCATATTTAGAAATTATAGATAAGCTAATAGAAGAGTTTTATTCTAGGTTTGAAGATTTTGCAGCATTAGAGCCCGTTCTAAAAATTTTCTTAAATACATTCAATGTTACTGAAGATGATGTCCTTGAAATAGTTTCAGTGTATTTCGAGCTTCATAATATCTGTTTTTTTAATGCATATTTATACCTGTTGATTATTTGTAAAATATGCGCCCTTGGTGATTTTCAAATTTAGTATTGCGCCCTTAAGGACAAACAGGTTGCCGACCCCTGTTCTAGAGGGTAAACGCTTCCAAAAAAGCCCCGTCTCATCAACGTTAAATACTTGTTGCGGGGTATATCCTCCGTTAACGATTATTTCCTTTAACTTTGCAGGAAATTCTTTTGCTGCTTCCAAGTCCACACTTGCAATTTCGCCGACCATTTTTATGCTGTGTAGTTGGGCTCTTGTTTTGAATCTGTCGAACCATCCGCGACTTGCATTGAAAGACTCATCTTTACTTTCTTCCCCAGCCTTATTCTTCAAATCATTGAACAAACTTTTTGCTTTCTCTTGGATTATTTGCGTTGTTACAGGTATATTTTTGTCTCTTATATCAGTTATCCATAAAGTGAGCGCTTTTTCCATTTTTTCTAATAAATGGGAACTAGCCTTTGTTTTAATAGCAGCTGATTTTTCGGCTCCTGCTGCTACACTTTCACGTATTTTATCGGCAGTTGTAGGTGGCAGCTCTAGTGAGCTTGCAATTTCTGAAGCTTTATCACCTGCTGAAAACCGCCTAATTATTTCCATCTTTGTCTTGAAAGATATTGTCTTCGTTGGCTTCTTTATTGTAGAAAATTCACTTTCCTTCGATTTATGTTTTCCGCTCATTTCGTATTCGCTATGTATGTATGTATATCTAATTGAAAACAACCTTTCTATAATCACATTTGAATATTTTTATTAATTTTGTATGCGCTCAAATCAAGTCAACTTGAAACTTTTTTACAGAAATACTATCCTTTCGCATATCGTGATAATGATTCAGAATGAACTGATCTTAAAAATATTAAACCATTTCTTTAAGGATTTCAAAATCCTCCCCAAATTATGTATACATAATACAAATTTACAGTAAAAGGGGCGTTTTGTTTCCTTTTTTTTTCAAGAACAAGATGCAAAATGTAACAAATCCAAAACAGGGTTTTGTTTCTCGTTTTGTCTTTACTTGTTTTTTCCCGTTCTTTCAGGTTTTTCTTGTGTTTTTCCTTAAAAAACCTTTTTACTCATTACAAAAAGGGTAATTGAAAAGCAGGTAAAGATTCCGACGAACTGTTCGGTCAAATTTTATGGCCACGCACCAGTTTTATGGCCTCACGGTTTGTTTGTGGCTTCCGAAAGGTAGTTTTAAGGGCCCAATACACGAGCGCTCCATCCAACCACACCACGCCAAAAACAATTTGTATAGGGGTCGTCCATTAATTACGTGAGGCGTTTAGGGGGGGAGGGGGTCGAGCCGAATCTCACCAAATCTTACCTGGGGGAGAGGGGGGTCTCGGCAAATCTCACGTATTGTTTTTTTAAAACACACAGTGTAAAATTGCGCGAAAATTGGGTTAAATTAAGTAACACGTGTTTCTCCACTAAAGACCCCCATTGACTTACAGGCCGGCCGGCAGAACTAAGCTTGACTCAGTCTAACTGAGGGATGAGTCTGACAGGCCGTGGCATGTAGGTAAAATCCTGATTCCCTACACACACAGGCGAAAACGACTGCTTAGCATAGCAGGTTATTAATTCAAGTGCAAAAATGCTGATGGCCCCAACGAAAGCTTCAAGCCTCACACCGTGAACACAAAAGAGCAAAAAAGCGCAAACGCGAAGGTGGATGGTTTTCACGACTAGCTCGCGCCTTGCTTTCCGTTCCGAGTGCATACGGTGTGAATTCTTAGTGAATAGAAGTTCAGATCTTCAGGCCCGAACTGACGATAAATGCGAGTTTCGTCAGCTTTCTTGAACTGCAGGCCCCATACTAGTGATGAGCAAGACTAGTCTTGCACATTTAGCAAGACCAAGAAATACCAAGACAAGACAAGGATAAGTCAAGACTGCAAGATCAGGATAGCAAGGCTTTTTGCTCATCACTAAGGTGCAAAAGTTTTCCAGTAATGAGCAAAACGTCTTATCTTGCAGGACAAAGACAATTCAGCAGGACAAAGACAAGACTGCAAGACTTTTTGCAAGACTTTTAGCAAGACTTTTTCGAAAGCTTTTTGCTCACCACTGCAAGACTTTAGGCATTTAGTGATGAGCAATGTAGTCTTATTTTGTCCTGTCTTGTCTTGTTCCTGCTTTGGTCTTGCTTAATGTACAATAAAAGGAAGAATTGCAAGAAAAGTCTTGCTCATCACTACCCCATACAGTTGGCGGCCAGTGAGTGTTTAGGGATACTTGGCCTCAAAGCGAAAACTTTCAGGCCACGGCCTGCTGGCGACCTGTGTGTAAATTGGGGCCTTAAGATAGGGGTAAATCCTACACAAAAATTGGTTGTCGATTGTCAAACGTGCCAAGTAACACTGACCCGCAAAAAGGCCCTTAGAATTTAGAACTACTTGTGTGTCCACTACAACGGAAAAGTGAGTGGAATAGAGGAGGGCAAGGCGTCCAAATTATCAGTTATCTCAAATAAAATCTTGCTCCCAACACCCCCCTTCCGCTCAGATGAACTTTTTACACGCCTTTCACTCCGAATTTTAATCGGATTTCACTACGGTTACGAACAAGGATTTTAAATTCGAGGGCCTTTCCTGCAGTTCTATATTCTAAGAAAAGGCCCACTTTGCTGTGGTTACGACCGTAAATACGTATTTTTAGTGTAAATACTAGATTTTTTTTAAATTTGAAAAATCTCACGTGTGATTAGGGGGGGAGGGAGGGGGTCGAGCCAAATCTCACGAAATCTCACCAAGGGGGAGGGGGGGTCGAAAAATCCCAAAAATCACCTCACGTAATTTATGGATGACCCCATACAAATGACAAGTGCATACAAATTGTTGTTGTTTTGACGTGGCGTAAGTCGGATGGAGCGCTCGTGTATTGGGCCCTTCATAGAAGTAGTGTTTAAAGAAAAAAAAATGAAAAACAGAAACTTAAAGACAACGTAAATCGAGTTATAGGATCAAATATTTCAACGACGTAAATCGAAACGACGTTAATCGGGGTATTCCTGTATATACTGTCCTAAGACCTGTTGTCGAATGACCACCTATTTACAAACACACCGGCCCGTGCAAATATACAAATCGTAAATCCGGCCTCTCATCGAATAGGACTCCCTTATTTGGGGCGGGACGAAAAACCACCTTGTCGTGATTAAATAAAGTGTTAACAGGACCTCCAACTTATCGCAGAAAAGGTCACGATGGATGTGGCAGCAAATCTATCATCAAAACTCTTTATCATACGAGTGAGTCGACAGTTATCAGCTATGTAGTTAGCAACGACGACAACAGCCACTGGACCGGTGACTTGCCGAGCTATAGTAAGCCGCGTTAGTTTTTAAAAAGTTATACATATTAATGAAGTTTATAATGTTAGCTGCAAGTAAATCTTTTTATTAAGCATATTTTTATTTTATTATTGAAGACTAGCATAAAACCCGCGTGCCTTGCAACGCCTTTAAATAAAAACTGTTTATTATGTGCAATGTTTTCCTTCAAAAAAAAAAACGAACAAAAAGGTCAGCTGTTATTATCCCTAAAAAGGGTTTATTATAGTGCATTTTTTTAATAAATATGGTAAACAAATTGCTGCGTATATCACCTCTGCTCAACAAATCTGCAACTTTTGAAGCAGAGATTGGCAAGTATATGTCTCAAGAGAAGTGACATTTTAGGGTTTGACGAACGTTCGTTAAGCTTGTTCGTCCATTTACGTGGGTGCAAGAAATTATGAAACAATCACAAATGAAAATTAAATAAAGTGAATTTCAAGTCATTCATTTCTACGTGATTAGGGAGGCACTGTCAAAATTTCAGCCCTTCAGCTTCAGAGGTTTGGGTTAACCCCATTTCACCCCCTTACGGGATGAATTTCGAGTAATCGCCTCTTAGTGGATGTCCACGTCATTATAGAGATGCACTGTCGAAATTTCAGCCCTATAGCTCCAGTAGTTTGGTAACCCCATTTCACCCCGTTAGGGGATGAATTTCGAAAAATCGCTTCTTAGTGAATGTCCACGTCATTATAGAGATGCACTGTGAAAATTTCAGCCGTTTAGCTCCAGCGGTTTGGGTTAACCCCATTTAACCCCCTTAGGGGATAAATTTAAAAAATCGCTCCTAAGTGGAAGTCCACGTCATTATAGGGATGCACAGTCAAAATTAAAGCCCTTCAGCTTCAGCGGTGTGGGTTAACCCCATTTCACCCCCTTAGTGAATGAATTTCGAAAAATCATGTGCATGCCATTATAGGGATGCAATGTCAAAATTTCAGCCCTATAGCTCCAGCGGTTTTGGGTTGACCCTATTTCACCCCCTTAGAAGATGAATTTCGAAAAATCGCTAGGGATGCACTGTCAAAATTTCAGCCCTTTCTGTTCTAGCGGTTTAGGTTGTGTGTTGTCTGTCAGTCAGTTACTTTTTATACAATAGAAAAAAA